>OY284478.1:7008145-7043158 GCA_958336345.1 Dorcus parallelipipedus | reverse complement strand
CAACTAATAAAGGAGAAATAAATTATTTTCACCTTCAGTAAGTAAATAATCAGCTTCAATTTTCATAAGTATACAATGTATTTTATTATTGTAGCAATTTTTGGTCCTGATGAAGTAATAAAAACATTACGAAATATTGACCAACAACAAAATATATTTTATTTACAATAGCCGTTAATCCCCGTTAAAATAATTTAAGAATTGGTTTATAATATTAAAGATACTTTTACCTTTGTAGATCAAATGAAGAATATCACTCTTCCTAACAATTATGTGTTGATTTCGTTAGATGTAATTTCACTTTTTACTAACATTCCAATTGAGTTAGTTGCTGATATCATCACAGAGGATTGGCAGAGGATTGAACCCCATTGTAAACTCAGTCAAGAGCAATTTTTGAAATTCTTAAGATTCATTTTCGACAACAATTATTTTTCTTTCAACAACCAAATATATTTACAAAAATTTGGTGTACCAATGGGTAACCCCATTAGCCCAATATTAGCTGGACAAATTATTAGAATTTGTTATCGACAAATTAACTTTTCAGCTTCCTTTCATTTATAAATATGTATAGACGATTTAATTACTTCAATTCCTGAAGACCAGTTGCAATATACTTTGATCATATTTAATAGTTTCAATGAACATCTTCAATTTTCCATTGAAGAAGAAAAGGATAATTGTGTACCTTTTCTTGACACTCAAGTCATAAGAATGGAAGATCAGAGTATACGACTTAATTGGTATCAAAAACCGACAGCGTCTGGCAGATATATCAATTTTCACTCATGCCATACAATGAAACAAAAAATGAATGTAATTATCTCGATGAGAAATAGAGTCACCTACATATTGTGGTGTTTCTTTTTATGTAGATGTGGTAAGTATTGAATTTAAATGTTTTCTCTTTTAATCTTATCTTTATATCACATCCACCACACAATTATTTAGTCTAGTAGACTGATTTGAAATTTTAATTTTAAAATGTCAAAGTGACATTTCAGGGTGGGAACTCTCAATGTCAATTATAATCCAGTTATTTATAAATTTTGAAGAGAATTCCTTTGAAGATAAATTTGTAAGTAATTTAGATGTTTAATTCTGTAATGTGTGTTTAAAATCCTAAAGATGCACAAGAAATCCCCCGTTTGCCAAGTGTTGCTACCTGTTACGCCCAATCGCGAAACAAGCGATAAAGATCCTTTTACACTTTAGAATCTTATGAAGTATAAATGTAGTGTGATGTTGATTTAGAAATTCTTATTATTAATACAGATGAAGCCTCATTTACCAAGTGTTGCTACCTGTTACGCCCAATTGCGAAATAAATGAAAACTTCTCTATAATAATAAGAATTCTTTGTAAAATGAGTGTTGAAAGTTTAAGTGATTGATGAGTGACAAGACGTTTTTATATGTGGTGTAATTTTTTTAAAATCAAAAGAATTTTCTTACAAATCAAAAATTACTTACTTTATCGTTACATAATGAAACATCTCTGGATTAGCTTCCGATAATCAATAGTAGATGAATGAAATAGATTCAATTTTTATAAGTTATATTCAATATAATGTGAGCAAATTTATAAGAGCAGATTTTTTTTTAATGTTGTTTTTATCGTTGCTATTGAAAGATTAACGTTTTGTGTACAAATCCTTTCCATTACACCTCGGTTTATTGATTCTCTTAGGTGATCAACCCCTCCATGTTATTTATAAATCCTTCAGTCAATCCGACAGCTCCTGTCACACAAAACGTCAATCTGACAATTAATTTAAATATTTCAAAGTTAAATCTAAACTAAGTAAGTATTTCATTTTAATAACAATTCAAATTCTAATTTTTAGTAATTAATAACAATTATAACGAAATTCTAAACATTAACCCAACTAAACTAACTGTATAAAGTAAATTAATCTCTTGTTTCTCTTAGATGTCTTTCCTATTTTCTGGACTGGCCAATGTCTCGCTGTGAGTGGATGTTGTAGACTTATACGGCTCTCGTGCATCCGTTCCATCCAGGTAGAAAAATTCATCCAATCAACAAGTTTCAAAATTGGTAGGTTGTCTTCTTGGATTCTAACTTGGAATTTGTTGTTGTACGAAACAGAGACATTTGATTTGATGTGAGAAGACATATTTTGAAGAGGAACGTTGTAATTTGTAAGAAGTTATATGAAGAATTTTGGGTATTTTGTATATATGAGGAATATTATTTGAAGAATGTTTTTTTTTTATTTTGGATGTTTTTATAAGATGCAAAATTTGTGGGAAACAGCTTACGATGAATAAACTTCTGGACGTAGGTAAATATCACTGCAATATGTCATCCTGTCTTTCTAAAAGAGAATTTAGATAAATTATTTAAACTTTTTATTAATAACGGTTTTCCTAAATCTTTAACTTACAGATTAATTTACCAAAACAACAATTTACCACGTTCTCTGGATGATAATAGCAATGAGAAAAAAAATAGAAAATTAACATACATTAACTCCTTAAGTAATAAGGTCATCAATATTTTCAAAGATTTAAATTTTTTAAATATTGTTCAATACAACAATCATACCATCAACAAAGTATTCTCAAAAACAAAGGACAAGACACCCCTTCTGTTCAACAGTGGTTTAATTTACTCGATACCGTGTATTGATTGTGAAAAAAAGTACATTGGACAAACAGGACAATGGTTAAAAAGTCGCATTTCTAAACATAAAAGCGATATTAGAACAGGAAAGGTAGCTTGTGCTTTGGCATCTCATGCTGTTGATAATGGTCATCGATTTGATTTTGACAATACTAGTATTTTAACCAAGGAAAAAAATTTAAAGAATAGGCTTTTCCTAGAAATGATTCATATTCAAAAGAATGAGCATTCAGTCAATTTCAGATCGGATAATAATAATAATAATAATAATAATAATAATTTTATTGATGCCAGGAAACAGAAGTTTGTTGCACAAGTCAAAACACTAAGGATACGTGTTAGTATCATTAAGAATAAATACATAAATAATACACAAAGATACATAACATAGGACATCAGCACATTTGCTTGTCATCACTCAACATTTTATCGTTTAAAAATTCTTCGTACGAGTAGTAAGCTTTATTGCATAAAAAGTTCTTAATTGTTCTTTTAAAGCAGCTTAATGTTAGCTTAGTTATACCCGAAGGCAAATTATTAAACAGTTTTATTCCTAAGTTTCCTGTGCCGCCATCAGTACCTTTCAGACGCCTGTTGTTGAGGCAAATTTTATCATTATGGCGAGTATTGTGCTCGTGAATAACGTTATGGCATTTGTAATCTTCAAAATTAGCTTTAACATAAATTAAACTCACATAGATAAAGATCGACGGAACAGTAAGAATATTAAGTTTCCTGAAAGCCTCTCTACAGTCTTGTCTATATTGTAAACCAGCTACTATTCTGATAGCGCGTCTTTGTAAACGGAAAATCAAAGATTGGGAGCTAGTGTGACCCCATAAAATTATACCATAGGTAATATGACAGTGACACAATGAAAAATAGGCCGTTCTCAAAGAATCTGCTGCAATGCAATGTTTAAGCCCACGAAGTGCAAAAATACCGCTGCTTAATTTTTTAGCAATCATTTCAGTATGATCATTAAAACGTAGAGAAGAGTCAACTTTCACCCCCAGAAATTTTAAAGATCCTTCTTAAAAAAATTCTTTTCTTTTTAAAGAGAAGATAAGTTTTTCTGACTTGTGTAAATTTAAAGTAACCCTATTGTTGACAAACCATGCATGCGCTATGGATTGTGCCTCCTCGGCAAGTTTTAAGGCAGTTTCTAGAGAATCACTTTTTACCATCAGTGTGGTGTCATCCGCAAAATGAACGGTTTTCACCTGAAGGTAGTTAGAAAAATCATTAATGAAAATAATCAAAAGAAGGGGACCAAGGCAAGAGCCTTGCGGGACACCCTGAAGGACAGGAGCTCTTTCCGAGTCAAGTCTCTGGAACCCGACCAGTTGATATCTACAGCTTAAAAAAGAAGATAACATGTTACAGCTTGAAGGTTCTAAGTTATAAAAATAAAGCTTTCTTAATAAAATATCGTGTGGGACACAATCGAATGCCTTGGAAAGATCTAGAAAGGTTCCAATACCATATCTCCCTTCCTCAAAACAATCAGCCATGAAAGATACAAGTTCTAGCACAGCACTAGTTGTGTCACGACCATTTCTGAACCTGTATTGACAATTAGTAAGCAAGTTGTGGCCTTCAAAGTACTTTACCAGTTGGGAATACAAGATTTTTACAAGAATCTTAGAAAATATTGGAAGTAAGGAGATGGGTCGATAGTTGTTTACCTCATTTAAGTCACCCGATTTGTGCAGAGGAATAACAACCGCAATTTTTAAACAAAGAGGAAAAATAGACTTTCTAATGCATTCGTTGATTAAGTGCGTTAAAGGAAGATTAATTAAGTTCTTTATATACTTGATCACAGAATCATAGAAATCTAAAGAGTTATTATTCTTTAAGTTATCAATTACATCCCGTACGACTACACAGGAAACCTCGGAAAATCTGAAAGTAATATTATTGTCTAAGCTACAGCCTTTTGACATCAGCAGTATAGGATCAACATCAGCTTTAGGTAAATTATTAGCAAGTTCAGAAGCGATTTTCGAAAAAAATTCATTAAAGTTATTGGAACTGATACTACAGTTATTTTCAGTTTTATTGCTGGTTTTCCGTATGCTAGATATGTCTTTAATAATTTTCCACAAAACTTTAGTTTTATTGTCTGCAGCGTCAATGAATTTTTTGAAATAACTCTCTTGTTTGAAGTTGATTAATCTTCTATAAGAATTACGCATAGTGTTTCTTTCCTCTCTGGAAGCATCAGACATATATTGACAATATCAGTAGCATTCATGCTCATCTTTTAAAGGTTCTAAAGAATATTCATTAAACAGGGAAAAAAATTTCAAAATTCTGTCAAATGTTGTTCTCTAGGGAATTTTGTTCCTTTAGGTTTTTAGTTTTCTTATGTTCTTAGTTACTTTCTGTAATTTGAATTTTGCCGCCATGTTCTCGTGCACATGCCTGACTTAAGCAACGTTTTAGGACGTTTTCAATTTCTTCAAAATTTTAATATATAATCTGTTGAATCATTATTTTAATGTGTTTAATTGTTGTCCAATTCATCCACCACTAGTTGTAAGTACGATTATCTTACGATTTAATTGGTAAATCAACTCTTGTAACCATTGTAGTTAACCTCCTGATGAAGTTGAAAAAATACAACGAAATATTGAGGCTTTAAACAAAGGAGTTGCCTTTTATTAATCGTCCAGTGACCTTAGATCTTGTGTTGACTAATGTGGCCTGTGAGGTATCAAAAGCTGTAAATAGTATAGTATTAGAGGACATACATCACCCGCCACTACATTTTTCGGTCTCAGTTGAAAAAAACAGTCATGAAAGTACAAATAAATATCTTAATTATAATTTTAGGAAAACAGACTATCATAAACTGTACAATATGATTAATGATGAAAATTGGTTTTTTCATCCCGCCCTCTGTATTGATGAAATGGTAGAAATATTCTATGTTAAGCTGAATAGAATCATTGACAATTGCACCCCTAAAAGAGTCGTGAGTAATAAATATCCGTTATGGTTTAATAAGACAATTATTTGGAAAATTAAACGAAAAGAAAGTATCCGTAAAAAAATGTTGCGTACAAACTCTCCGGCGTTAAAGAATGCATTTTGCGAACTTAGAGCAGATATTAAGCGGGAGATTGAGAATGCTTATTCAAACTATCTGTTAAATTGTGAAAATAATATTATTAATGATCCAAAATATTTTTGGCAGTATATTAAGTCAAAAAAAAATAATTCTGGTATTCCTTCATCAATTAAATGGAAGGAGTATGTTTATGACTCAGGGCAGGAAATTGTAGATGCGTTCGCCGAATATTTTGGTAGTGTTTATGAAGAGAGTACTATTGCTGACTATAATAATCACAATATAAATGTAGAGAGGTTTAACATACCTGATATTAGTCAAATCTCATATATTGTCGTTGAGGATGCGCTGAGTAAGCTTACTAAATTTTCTCCAGGACCTGATGGTATACCGGGATACATATATAAAGGTTGTGCACATTTATTATGTAAACCTCTCACCGATATTTTCAATTTATGCTTGAAGTGCTCTAAGTTTCCAACTGTTTGGAAACTTGGTCGTGTATGCCCAATATACAAAAACGGTAAAAGGGATGATATAACAAACTACCGGCCTATTGCGATTCAGTCAGTACCGGCAAAAATTTTTGAGAATATTATTCAACAACACATATTTAGTAACGTAAAATGTCTTATATCACCGAATCAACATGGCTTTGTCCCTAAAAGATCGACACAGACAAATCTTTGCTATTTTGTTGAGTACACAATGCAAGCTCTAGGAAATAAGTTCCAGGTTGATGCAATTTACACTGACTTTAGCAAGGCGTTTGATAAATTGGATCATGGGATACTTGTAAGTAAACTGAGTTCTTTGGGCTTTAGCTTGTCTTTATTAAAACTTATTGCGAATTACCTTACTGAAAGATCAATGTTTGTGTCAATCAATGGCTTTTGTTCAAAACAGTTTCACCCTACATCTGGCGTTCCTCAAGGAAGTAACTTAGGTCCGCTGCTTTTTACTCTTTTTATAAATGATATAGTTAATCAATTAAGTTTTTGTAAAACTCTATTATTTGCTAATGACATAAAAATTTTTTGGTCTATAAAAAATAACTTATCCTTTAATATTAATAAATGTAAGTGTATGACTTACACCCGTTCTAAAAACAACATAAAATATGATTATGTAATGAATAACGAAAAATTGAGCCGTTTGAATATAATAACAGATCTTGGGATTGTTTTTGACACTGAATTAAACTTCCAATATCATATTACTCAAATAACGAATAAAGCAGTACAAGTTCTGGGTTTCATATACAGAAATGTTAGAAGTTTTACTTCATCTAACGCTTTAGATATTCTTTATAATTCCTATGTACGTTCGAGACTAGAGTATTGCTCAGTGATATGGGCTCCGCATTACATTCAATACAGATTGAGCATTGAGCGTATTCAATTTAAGTTTTTAAAATTAAAATATTTTATAGATTTCAAAATATATCCGGGAGATATTTCTTACCATGAATTGTTGGGCCTATACAAATTAGTACCCCTACATTCTCGTAGGCTACAAGCTGGTCAATGCTTTCTATACAAATTAGTAAATAATTTAGTTGATGCTCCGGATATAATTAGTTACATACATTTTAAAGTATCAAATCATAATGTAAGACATGTGCAGATATTTCATATGCCAATTCCTAGAATTAATTATATGAAAAATTCACCTCTGTTTGTGATGTGCAATACGTATAATAAATACTGTAATGACTTGGACATATTTTACTTAAAGTTACCGAATTTCAAAAACGATGTGTCCAAGGCACTGAGTCATCTCAATTAGACGTGTTAATTAATTCGTGCGTGGTTCGTGCCGCGATAACCTTGTCTTATCCACCATTTACTTATTTTTCTATGTACAATTTTAAAATTTAATGTTGTATTGTATGTAATGAATTGCTCTGTAACTGGCTGACTTGCTGTTGAGTAATAAAGAGTGTAATACAACCACATCCCGTTAGATTTTTTGATCTCCTTTCTAACTAAGTTTGGTCGTGACTTACAAAAGATTGTTATTATTAGAAACCAACAACGGCTTTAATTGTGGTACAGAATGCCGTTTCTTCCCTTTATAAAGTTATTTTGCGATTTGTCCGTCTCTCTGTATCCAGTACCATGGTTTGAGTGAGAAAACATTAATTTGTTTGTTATTAGAAACTACCAACTGCTTTATTTGAATTATAAAGTGCCGCTTCTCTCTTTATAAAATTATTTTGAATTTGTTGTGTATGATGATGATCTTCAATTACATTTACAGAAACGTAGAAACAAAGGAATTGCGATTTGGTTCTTTCATGATTTTGGTTCTTTTTGTTAAAAAAAAAATAAATAGATGTAGATAACTTAAGAGATATTCAAATCGTCCTTACGCTCGGCTCTCCTTGTAATCCTAAGGCAAAAATCCTTATGTGCGGCTATAGAAGCGACGAGTGGCCGTGTTAGAAAAGTTTCGTTTTAAAATTCAAGCCATTGAAAAGCTTTTTACCGGACAAGGGAAGTGAATTTACAATTTAGCGAGAGCCCTCACTTCGTTCACTTTTTGTCCACCCCAGGACACGGGATTTGTAAGGCGATGCCTTGTGATATCCGAACCAAGACGACGCGACGGCGGCGGACGTCGATAACCGGACGCACGGCAATTATTTTTTTTTGAATAAATTAATCGTATGTACTACAAACGCCCGAAATTTATTTACTTACATAGTGTGTTCTCGGTTGACCTTAACTACAAACAAAAGAATGTCTCAGGATAATGTATTTTCTGAAGGGTCAGCTTGAATGACCAGCACTCTATCTTATAGCCAATCACCCCCACAACCCTTATCTTAAACGTCCCCGAGATGAGACTGTGCTCTCTCTTGACGCAAGACGTACGAGTGTCCAGCACATTCTAGTCGTTCAATGTTACACCAACAAACAAGTTCAGAAGTGGGATATTTGTTATTGGGAAATTTGATTTCCTGCGTTATCGACCGCGCTACTACACTTACTAGTTTAGATTAGTTTCGCCCGCCCTCCCTCCCCTCCCGGTTTTAAATTATGACTTCTTTGATTAATTAATGCAAATGATCTCTACCCTTCGGGCGTCCGGCGGCGCGGCGCGGAACGATTTCAATTTAGGGAATCCAAAAGGAATTCAAATATTCGTTGCAAAGGCCAGCTGCCCCCTGCTGCTCAAACATTCTGATTGGAAAAAACTTTGAGATATTTCGTTTCGTTGCAGGCGCCCTAATTTACCAAATTGTTTATCCTGAGTTTTCTCCGCCGCGCCGCCGCTCATGTAAGTTTCGGGGTATTAAATACGTGCGCGCCCCCGTAAATACGCAGTTATATTTCATTTAGCTGCGGAAGCAGAAAAATGCGCGCAACCGAGCGCATTTTACGAAAGATAAAGCAGAAACATTACAAGAAGTTGCCACTTCCGTTTCTAAATAAATAAAATGAAACCGTGAACGCGACACCCGGTATTGTTCTTTTTAATGCGCGCAAATAAAGCAAGTGCTGCTGCCGCCCGTTCTAGCTTAGCGAGGAATTGCTTGCATTTTTGTCGAGGCAAATTTCTCTTCGGTTTCACATTTTAGTAAAACGCCCTTAAAGTAAAACACGCATCGACATTTGTACAAATTAAATAAAAATTAAGAAAAGACGAATTCAAAATGGTTCAAAACTTCTTTAAGCCCGATTCTCTTAGCAGGGCCAAAATAGCGACGTGTAACTTCTTCAGCTTAAAATAAGTTTTCGAAACAACTTGTATTGTATTTTGTGGTTTCTCTCGCTCCCGCAGTTGACTCTTTTGTTTAAATTATAAAAAAAAAACATAAACATTGAAAAACGATAGACATACATAGACAATCTTATATCATTGGAAAGAGAATTAAATAGCACATCTAATTATGGTAAAAAACATATGGCGTTCCATTAAAAAAAATGAGTTACAGGTGTTTGGAAATTCTCAAGTTACTTGAAAAGACTTGTCACTTGGAAGTTTTTTTGTAAGTGAAGAAGCGTATCAAGACGAAACTTTTACAAAAAACTACAAGTCTCTAACATCATTTGTTCGGAAGATATTTGCATTTGTTTGAAGTACTGCAACAGGCATAATTTTTTTAAAAAGTTGAATAACGCAAAAACGGTTTACTTTAAGACCTATGTGTCACTATACTTTTAAGCATTCTCTTGACTTTCAACATACTTTTTCTAAAATGATTCTCGTATTCTATTGCACTTTTGAGAATGATTTTTTTTATTTTCGTTTTACTTCCAAGCTTCTCTGTCAACTCTGACTATGTTTTTAAGTTTGATCCTTGACTCTCATCATACTTTTGAGTGTCGTTTTACTCTGAACTCTTTTGAGACTTTTAAGTATGCTGTTGATCCTTGTTATTCTTTTAACAGTGACTTTTGACTTTCTTTAATATAATTTGTCAATCTCATTGTACTTTAGTGTTCACTCTCATCATATGACTCTCCTATCACTTTTAAACGTACTGTTGACTCCCATACACTTTTAGGTGGTGATTACTTTTAAGCACGCTGCTGACTCTCAATGTACTTTTAGAAATTATTCTTGCTTTTAATTATTGTACTTTTATGTATGATTTTCTTATTCTCATTTTACTTCTCTAAGAATCTGTTGACTCTCAATATATTTTTAAGCATGATTCTTGACTCTCATCATACTTTTAAGCGTATTTTTGACTGTCGTTATACTGTTAGGCGTGATTCTAGACTCTCATGATACTTTTAAGAGATTCTTGACTTTTTCTATACTTTTAAGCACACTGTTGACTCCCAATATACTTTTTAAAATGATTCTTGTTTTTTAATGTACTTTTAAGTGTGATTTTTGATTCTCATTTTATTTCGAAGCGTGTCTCTTGACCCTGAGTATATATTTAAGCACGATTCTTGACTCTCATCTTACTTTTAAGCGCACTTTTGACTGTCGTTATACTTTGAGGCTTTCATGATAGTGAAGTTACGCCTTTTTTATTATCACTGATTTATTTATTATGCAAACCCCTTGTCACAATAAGTTTTACGTTGAAACACCCAAATATAAACCCGTACGTAGCCATATATCACCATACTGGCGTAACATCGAATACTTATACCTGAGACACCCGGGTATAATTTAGGTATTTATCAAAAATACGTACAAGAGAAAATTTTATTCCAAATAAAAGAACGAGATTGCGAAAGCACAGTTTTCAAATGATTCTAAAAATCATTACTTATATGTATAACGAAGTGACATAACGCCCAGACTAAACGGAACGCTCTGTATATGTCAAACTAATTTTAAAATGAGTTCCACATAATGTAGTGAAACTTTCATTTGAAATTTTTTTTTCTAAAATGAGTAATTAGAAAGGAATGAAAGAAACCGTCTTAAGTGAAACATCCTGCATGTATACTGAGTGTGAGTATATCGGCAACGCCGCTTTTATAAATGGGTATGAACGGCGAAAGTTTGCAACGCCTATAAAATCAACGCCTACTCTACAACAACGCCACTAATGTGTTCTCTATGGACAAAGAAAAGTTTTACGCTGCATTTCACAAACGTCACTTAACTTTAATCATCGATTAAGAATAATCATTCCTATACCTTCAACACATGTAACCATGGCAACGTTTATTTTTAACGGATGATTAAATTTAAGTAACATTTGTGAAACCCGCCATTAATCGCGCAAACATTAAATTAATTTTGTTTTTCTGAATAATTATGGTTGCGAATCGATATAGTTGGACTGTATCTTGGTTTTATGTTTTTTATTGTTAATTGTTTCACAATAAATGATTATTATAACTTAACTTGAAAGCGCATGCGTGTATGTTGCCCCCTCATTCTCCATGACACTCACTTCTTCTGCTCTGAAGTTGTACATGTATGTATTACCAACATAAATTGACTTATGCTAACAAATTACATATTTCGAACTTAATAAATATGTACAGCTAAACTAGGAGTAGCTATCGAAAGTTGGATAACTCGCGCCCATTTACTGAGTACACAGCAGAATGTACTGAATTGCCGAATTAGCGGTTTCTTACAGCGTCGGTCGCGATGAGTGTGAAATTTTTCCTGCGAAATTCTATGGCCTGTTACGTTTCGACTTTTACCTCTACAACCAAAGATTTCCATCTCGTCTTAAACATAACATTGCTTTGTGTATAACTTTGATGAGTGCATGCTTCTGATGATTTCATGGAATGTATCCCATATATCTAAGAAACAAGACGTTTGAATGAGGAAACATTCTTTTTTACGTTGCAAATCACGTGTGTTTTCCTGAATTGACGACGACGACGGCGGCGGAGATTTAAATAATATGGCGGGAAACTGAGCACGTGCTGCTAATCCAAGCTAGTGCATTGACGGCGATTAGCATTTGAAATGTGTAAAATAGCTGTAATCTGAGTCCAGAACACGGTATCGATGTAGACTTCGCCGTCGCCTGGCAACGACCCTACGGCCAACGGCCACTGCGAAGGATCCGCTCCACATACTTCAGTGGACGACATCAAACGCTCCGGAGATAGTTAAGAGCGTAAGAAAATTTTGCATATTACAGCCGATCGCGCCGGAGATATCGGGCAGAACCGATTTCCACACGAAAAAATAAAATAAAAGGGGCGCACTTAAATGTTTGTAATGGACAATTGTCCTAAAATTTCTTATGAAAGCTCAGCTTACCCTTATCAAAGGCTTTGCCATCGTGAGCGTTAAAATAAAACTACGTTCGGAGAATTTTCAGCTGTGTATTGCTTCACCAAGCAGTCACCGAGTTGACTCATCAAAAAACCGCGCTATGTAAAGATAACTAAAAGCGAACGAAACAGGGATCGGAATTTCCGGTTTAAAACTATATAAAATCTGATACTGCTTCTCACGAGAGATATCACATAGTCCACAGTCGTGTGGTCGCATACATCGCTCCAGGGGGGTCCGATGGCATTAACCGAATATCTTAGTGTGTGGAGAAACTCCGAAAATCCGTTTCTATAAGAAAGAGAGAATTACACTTTCCGAGACGCAAGTTTAAGTGATTTCTGTTTTCCTTTCCTTCAACTTGGTTTGCTTTTTATTTTCGTTTATTTCATCGGGGCGGAGGATGATTAAAAAATTTAATTTAATTGACAACGGCGCCATCTGTCATTCCTTAAACGCAAATCTTAAGCGCTACATTTAAATTTCTCTCGTACTCATTAAAAAGTAATTAAATTCATGTTCAAATTTCAGTTCGCGTTGAACGTCGGAAAAATTTAAATGCAGCGCTTGAAATTTATAATTAAAGACGACTCCGACAGATGGCGCTGGCGAAGTGTAAAAAAATTCAACATGAAAATGTGTACGGACATGAATTTAATTACCTTTTAATGTCGTCGACTTACAGAAGCATTTAAATGAAGCGCTTGTAATTTATAGTTCAAGAAAACCCCGGCAGATGGCGTTGGTGATCTCTGATTTTTCTTCCCATTAAAGAAATAATTAATTTCAAGCCTGTATTTTCATATTGATTTTTCTAATACTTCGCTGCAGTCGTCGATTAACAGAAAATTTTTTAATGCGGCGTTGGAATGTATAAATTAAGAAATCTCTGATAAATGACGCTGGCGATTCTTGTTAGAAGTGTAAAAAAATCCAACATGAAAATATGGACATGAATTTAATCACATTTTAATGCGTCGGCTAACAGAAACATTTAAATTTAGCGCTTTAAATTTATAGTTCAAGAAAATCTCGGCAGATGACGTTGGTGATCTCTAATTATTATCTTCCCAAGAAAAAAAATATCAAGCCCATATTTTCATGTTGATTTTTTTATACTTCAGTGCAGTCGTCGATTAGAAGAAAAATTTTACTGTTCCGTTCGAAATGTATAATTCAAGAAATCTCCGACAGATGGCGCTGGCGATTTTTGTTAGAAGTGTAAAAAAAAATCAACATGAAAATATGGACCTGAATTTAATTAATTCGTTGACTAGCAGAAACATTGAAATTTAGCGCTTGAAATTTATAGTTCAAGAAAATCTCGGTAGATGACGTTGATGATCTTTAATTATTTTCTTCCCAAGAAAAGAAATATCAAGCCCATATTTTCATGTTGATTGTTTTATACTTCAGTGCAGTCGTCGATTAACAGAAAAATTTTACTGCGTCGTTCGAAATATATAACTCAAGAAATCTCGGACAGATGGCGTTGGCGATTTTTGTCAGAGGTGTAAAAAAAATCAACATGAAAACATGGACATGAATTTAATTAATTCGTTGACTAGCAGAAACATCGAAATTCAGCGCTTGAAATTTATAGTTCAAGAAAATCTCGGTAGATGACGTTGATGATCTTTAATTATTTTCTTCCCAAGAAAAAAAATATCAAGCCCATATTTTCATGTTGATTTTTTTATACTTCAGTGCAGTCGTCGATTAGAAGAAAAATTTTACTGTTCCGTTCGAAATGTATAATTCAAGAAATCTCCGACAGATGGCGCTGGCGATTTTTGTTAGAAGTGTAAAAAAAAATCAACATGAAAATATGGACCTGAATTTAATTAATTCGTTGACTAGCAGAAACATTGAAATTTAGCGCTTGAAATTTATAGTTCAAGAAAATCTCGGTAGATGACGTTGATGATCTTTAATTATTTTCTTCCCAAGAAAAGAAATATCAAGCCCATATTTTCATGTTGATTGTTTTATACTTCAGTGCAGTCGTCGATTAACAGAAAAATTTTACTGCGTCGTTCGAAATATATAACTCAAGAAATCTCGGACAGATGGCGTTGGCGATTTTTGTCAGAGGTGTAAAAAAAATCAACATGAAAACATGGACATGAATTTAACTACTTTTTAATTCGTCGAGTGACAGAAATATTTAAATTTAGCGCTTGAAATTTATAGTTCAAGAAAATCCCGGCCGATGACGTTGGCCTATTTCCTTCCAAAAAAAAAATATATCAAGCCAATATTTTCACGTTGCGGCGTTTGAATTGTATAATTCAAGAAATCTCCGATAGATGGCGCTGGCGTTTTTTTTTGTCAGAAATGTAAAAAAATTCAACAGGAAAATATGGACATGAATTTAATTACTGGCAGAAACATTGAAATTTAGCGCTTGAAATTTATAGTTCAAGAAAATCTCGGTAGATGACGTTGATGATCTTTAATTATTTTCTTCCCAAGAAAAGAAATATCAAGCCCATATTTTCATGTTGATTTTTTTAGACTTCAGTACAGTCGTCGATTAATAGAAAAATTTTAATGCGGCGTTTTGCGTTTTCTTTTCAGACAGATGGCTTTGGCGAATTTTGTCAAAAGCGTAGAAAAAAAAATTCAACATGAAAATATGGACACGAGTTTAATTTTTTTTTAATGGGAAGTAGAAATTAGTCGTCGACCTACGGAAGCATTTAAATGTAGCGCCGGAAATTTATAGTTCGAGAAGATCCCGGTAGATGGCGTGCATTGGTGAGTTCTGATTGAAAATCCGTCGTCTCTATGTATCTAGTACCATGGTTTGGGTGAGAAAACATTAATTGATTTGCTAATTAGCTCTGTTATTAGAAAAAAAAACAATTGCTTTGTTTTGTTTACGAAATGTAATTTTTCTCTCGTTTAATAATAAAATTATTTGTTTTGCATTGTCTCGTATATCATTCTGAAGTAATCTACATAAGTATACGTTTAAATTTTTTTAAAATTTTGCTCTTAGATGTAAAAAAGTTTTGGAAAATTCTGTTTTGTTTGTTTGACGGTTGGTGACATTGGCTGGCGCTTAAAATATTCTCAAACAAATGTCAATTTGGAGTTGGAGGTCATGTTTACGACTTGTGATGCCGACTAATGTCACACAAACGTCAGTTTTGAGGTTATTTTTGTAATTTGAGATGTCAACAATGTCAACCCAACAAAATAAAATTGTGAGTGCTTTAGGCCCAGTTGTACACTTGCGGACAAAAGATTTCGAATGTCACTGTCAATCCACTGACGTAAAAGTTAAGAAATTACTATATGTATACGTCAGATAAGTGACAGTGAAATTTTCTGTCCGCAACTGTACAATGCCAGCTTAGATCTCATAACAACATTATTTCAACAATTGTTAAGGGTTCAAGCTTTGGCTTAAAGTTAAACAGTAATTGTACAACTGGACCTTAATGCTCTATCTACTTTATGAAACCCACAAATTATATGAGTTTCATAAAGAAGTAAAATAAAATAAAATTTTCTGCGCACGTAATAGGCGAACAGAGACGATTTAACGAAAGCGGAAATAAATATTTTGCACTTGCAGTATCGACGATTCCAAGTATTTTGAAAATATTTGTAATTATTGTATTTGTATGTGAGTGATGCATAGTTGTCACTATCCTGATGACAGGAATTTAACAACTACCGATATTTAGGGATGTTTTCGAGGGGAGCTGGGTTGGTTTCCGGGGCCGAAACGATCATATCGCGCGAGCTGGTGCTGGAATTTACAACAATGTGTCATTGGCATCATAATTAACATTCCGTTTACAACATTGCTAGACTTCGTTATTTTGTTGGAGTGGTCGCACGACGCGCTGTAGTTTGCAGTTTTGCTTTGTTTTACTTAGACCGGGGGTGCTTCCCACGGCCGCCGATTGGATGCATTCTGGTTGCACAATTATTACACAATTAAATCTCGACCCTTTCGTCTAGAAATAATCATATTTAAACACAACATTAATTGCATTTCTCATTTTAAAAAATTATTGTAGTAATTTCTTTTTTTTTATCATAACAAAAAAAAATATTATAACAAAAAAATTAAAATTGCTAATAAAGAGATTTTGGCGTATTCTTTTTCTATTTTCACTAAAAAAATGATGGTGCGCGAAATTTGAAAAACTGTGGTGATCTGGCAACACTGTTCATTATACTTTCGATCATGTCATTTACATGTTAACACGTGCATTCCCTAAGTTGTCCATTTTTGAGGTTAAGTTTACCAATGTCTGCACTAGCGCACACTCAGTGTATCCAAATCTTTTATTATTACATGAAGTTAAAATGAGATGAACGGCTGCGAATAATGCGCATGCGCGGCGGTTCTTTCAAGTTTCAGTATTGTGACAAGACGGAAGTAAATTAAAATATTAGATTCATTTAGCGAACTTAAGATAAGAGAAAATGTAACTCATCAACGTAAACAACGGAACACCTGCATGGAAAAACCTTGAACAAGTTAAAACGGATGTAAGTTACCTCGCGTTCTGTCGAATCTTTCCCCCCTCGCAAAAAAAAATTTTAAAAAGTTTTTCCTCTTATCTTAAGTTCGCTAAATGAATCTAATATTTTAATTTACTTCCGTCTTGTCACAGTATTCAGAAATATGGCAGACCTGTAAAACGAAAAAAAAAAACAAATTAACATTTTCCAAACATGACAACCTGTACTTTAAAAATAATAATAAAAAACTGGAGAAACGAAACGAAAGCAAACGGAAAGTTTCCTTATAAACTGAAAAATTTACAAAAAAAGAATATCGCATAAATATACATAGACGTCAATACAATAAAGAAATTAACAATCAGATAAGAAGAAACAAAAGAGAACCGAAACAAACAACGACGAAATACAGAACTGCGACGATTCTTATTCGGCTAGAAGCGATTGAAAATCAAAAGAAAAAAAAAACATATGAATCAAGCTTTCATTTGTTTATTTCTATTAAATTTTTTGTTTGTTTCTTCCTGTAAGAAAAAAAAACAGACGATTTTAATGTGCTCCATTTTTTGCATATTTCTTGTACATACTTGCGCGTAATCCAATAAAGAATTCTAAGTAAGAATAAAATATTTCGTACTGAAAATTTTACAATAAAATAAAAATTCTATTCACGACCAAAAAAAAAGACGAAAACAGACAAAAGACAATCAACTAAAATAAAGTTGAGAGATAAAGAGATAAATGAAAGAAAATTTCAAATGAGGGAAATTCGACAGAACAGCGTTTTCAGTCGAATGATTTAAAACAAAATGAAAAATTCAGTTCCGTTCACTACAAAAAGAAAAGACGGGAAACAAAAGAAGAAACACGAAACAAAAGACGACCGATTGAAACAGAGTAGGTCGTAACAATTTCAAAAACATCAAAACTTGAAGTGGAAAAAAACGTAAAATCTGACAAAAAAATATTGTTTTAGGTCGGAAAGTTTGTATTATATAAAATAAAAAACCATTTGGCGACAAAAGGAGATCACGAACAAAAGTAATGATTTGCTAAAAAATAACAAAATTTGAAATGAGGAAAGTTTAAACACGAAACTGTATCAACAACATTTCCGGCTGATGAAATTCAACGAATGAAAAATTCGGTTCTCACGAAAAAAAAAACAAAGGACGTTCCCCGGAGACAAAGTTATTAACAACAGTGACAGAAGTAAGAGGAACCTAAGTTTCTAACAGGAAGGAAACTACAAAAAAAAATTGATTCAAAAATAAATTAGTTCAATTTCCCATAAAATGAAATTGACGAAATTTTAAGCTAGGAAAATAAAAGAAAAACCAACCAAATATCTTTTATAAATGAATTTCTCAAATTTTAGTTTAAAATGAAAAATATTTAACTTAAAAATGAGGGCCATAGTGACGAAATTTCAAAATTCGTTACGAGTGAAAACCAACAAAAATTATTTTAAAAACAAGTGCTTTAAGTCGAAGAATTCGTAATAAAATCAAATATTTCATTCGCTACAAAAAACAAAATGAAACAATAGACGATCGAACAAAACAAATGTGTCAACTGCTGGGGCAAGAGAAACCACAAAATATACAAGTTGTTTCAAAAACATATTTTAAGCTGAAGAAGTTACTATAGATAAAAGAATTTCATTTTCTATAAAAAAAAAAACAAAACAAAAGACGATCAAATATAATGCGTAAGAAATCGAGCATTTCATAATCATTAAGCTCATTACATAAGTTAAACTTGACACAATGCGAGCCCGAAAAATTCGCCCACCTAAGGATTATGTAGTAGGATTGTGTAAGCAAGCATAACAGCGGCTCGCTTTATCAAAAGCCTAGGCCGATAAGTCATAATTGACCTTTGCAAATGCGAAGTATTGCAGCGGCATTGAAAAAACCGAGCATTATGAATCATAGAGAAACTGGCACACATATGGAATACTACGTAATCGAAATGACCTTTGTAAAATCATATAAAAGGTCATGGCATAGCACGACAGAACAGACAGCCAGTGCCCATCTTATCGAGTGTAACTCCACAAGTCCGAGGGCGTAATCAACATTCACATAATGTCATAGTGTTGTGGTTGATCTCAAAAATCCGTCCGTCTCTCTGTATCTAGTTCCATGGTTGGATGAGAATTTATTAATTAATTTTACCATGTTTTTAGAAACTAACTGCTTATTTGAATTATGAATTTTCTCGTTATAAAAATCATTTTGAATTTGTTTTATATTGTCTCGTACATCGTTCTGAAGTAATTTTTACATTTGTCTAAGTTTGTGATCTACAGTAATTTAACAAGAAGATCCCATGTAACACACCAAATATACAATATGTCTAAAACACGTTTTGAATTTAGTCTAAATGTAGAATATTATAGGCTAGTATTTATACATATGAGTGACAGTCTAACTATCGTCTCTTTTTGGGATAAGTATAACGTTTACACAAAATGTATATTTATAGGGTACGCGCAACGTTTATACATGGTTTATACTAGACGTATATTTTGGAATTATAAAATTATTGTAATTATATATTTATATTATTACAACTTATTCTAAAGAAGCTGTGAAACGCACAGCGAAATGTTGACATTTAATTCAACTTTACCAAGTGTCTGTTCGTTTGTAGTAATTATATATTTTGTGATGATTTGTAATGGGCAAGAAAGTTCCTGCGGTTTTGTCTTGTAAACGATAACTTTAGTGAGCAACAGTTTAGGTCGCGACATCTCGCGGAGAAATGTATAAGATACTCATATTTTAAGCTCTCATCTTATGTAGTGATACAATGTTAGTAGTTTTACAGAAAATTTACTATGTAACAAGGGTCACAAGACCAATTTGGATAAATATTTGTTAATAAATGTTACATCTAAACATTCATTATACTTTTTTAGATTATATTATAAATTTTAATGAGAAAAATATATGTTATGGGCCTACGCCTACATGATAAGATGGAATTTAATAATTTGATAAACGTGTTTAGCAAGTCGCGATATTTTATTACAATTTAATGAAAACGTATAGTTAACGTATCACTTATATCCTAGGGTAACTAGTACCATTAAAATATGAATATTTTTGGCATTCTATATACCATTACCAAAAATATCCCTGTCTGTCGTATATAAACCGTCTAATGAACGAAATTGTGTTGCTTGGGCATGTATGTATGTAATCAAAATTGTCTAAATTAATTTATAATTGTTTTACTTATTCTGAATATATTTATTTACATAAATTTTCTCTTTATTTTCAAGTAAATGTCATTTTTAAAAGAAAGGATCCCAAAGAATATTTGCGTGGCAGGGCTGAAATCTCATTCCGTACAAAGAGGGCGTAATAGCAATATCTGGCTAAAAACTCCAATCAGATACCTACCTACAAACAAAGAAATTGCTGCTCGAATCCTGCATGGTCTGATAAAAATTTCAGTTGATAGCAACAGTAGCAGAAGTAAGAGGTACCTAAGTTTTAAAACACGAAAGAAACTACAAAAAATTTACAAAAAAAATTGATTCAAACATAAATCAGATCAATTTCCTATAAAATGAAATTGACGACATTTGAAACTAAGAAAATATAAAATAAACTCCACAAAATATCTTTTACAAAAAAAATGGATTTCTCAAATTTTAGCTTAAAACGAAAAATATTTAAGATCACAAAAAAAGAGAAAAAATACAAAAGACAATAGTGACGAAATTTCAAACCAGTGAAACCTATAAAAATTATTTTAAAAACAGATGCTTTTAGTCGGTAGAATTCGTAATAAAATCAAATATTTCATTCGCTACAAAAAAGAAAACAAAACAGCAGACGATTGATTTAAAAAAAAATGCACGATGATTTACAGGGTGTCTTGAATTTTACAACATTGTATATTAAAAATGTCCGGTAGGCAAATTGAGGTTTTATTGCTTTTAAAATGAAGCCCGATGACGTTGGTCGTTAAACGCGTCCCGCAGTTTCGTAATGGATGTAACTAGAAACAAATGGTGCGCGACGTATGTCATTAAGAAACAGCAAGGACATTATAGGCTCCTGCGAGAGAGCAGAGCCGCTCGCAGGACATCTATGTGCGAATCTAATTTGCTTAGTTCGCCAGGATTCATTTGTTCAAATTACGTGGCAGCGGCCATTTCTGTGCCGGCGTTCAGTTATGTCCTGTGCACGTCCTCGAGTATCAAAACCAGCCGCCCATTGATCTGGCCGGATGTGATACTGTAACGTCATGTAACTTAGCCCCAAACTCGGAATTAATGATAGCTTTTATTGAAACTTCAACTTCTTGATTAGGCCAAACCTTCCCTCAAGACTTAGCCGTGAATTATTTCAACGATTTATTTTCGCCTTCGTCAGATAAATTTTCCAAATCCTTCTCGATTTAATTACTACTCGTCGAATTATAATTACTATGAAATAAATTTGACGTAATTATTTTTTTTTTAAAGATAAAGTTGGCGCACTTAATTGTCGCGCGAGTCGGGCGCGAATACTTTTATTTCATTTCATCTTTAGCGAAGTCGTTTCGTTCCGAGTTTACGATTGAGGGAACACCTCTATGGCAACCTTTCACCTCGGCATGTCACCTTGGTGATATCACAATGAAAATCATCCCCGAGTAGCAATTATGTCCTCGGCGATTCACGCAAAACCGGGTTGGGTAGGCGCTTTAAAAACGTTAGTGATTTTCTTACATGTTACAAAAAAAAATATTAAATTATATACTTATACTTAAATTTTTTTTTAATGAATTACATATTATATTGGAAGCCAGAGACGTACCATCGGTGGCACTAACAAAATTGAAATGAAATGAAAAGTCAAAAACTCTTTCGAGAATAAATGAGTAGCAAATGACAGGAGTTCAATTGAAAAGTTCATCAAGTAGCCTTTGAATTGAATTATATTCAATTATAACAACGTGAAATGTTAATTTAGGTTATGTCACCTTCGTTTATAAACAAAATAGAACAACTCTTTGACAACTGTCATTCATTCAAACGTCAATCGGTGTGGGAAGTCATCCCTTCTACGCTTCTTTCATTAAAAAATCAAAACTAACTGGATTACTTTTCCCAATTTAGTAATCCTGTCACTAGATCTTGTCACTTTCTGTTGAAATTTCAGATAAATACTATAGTAAATTCAGACATGTCTGTAATTCAGTGACTTTGTGACCGGTTTGGTGACATACCTGGTGATTTTTTCAATTAATAATAATAATTTTGACAGTAGATTTGGAGTTCAGACATGTCAAAAATTTCGTGATATCCTGACCGATTTAGTAACAAAACTAGTGATTTAATTTTAAAATAATTTTAATCCAACAACTCAAAATTTAGCAGTCTGGGTAAATTAAATAATTATTTCAATCGATTCTGTCATTTTGTGGTGACACCTGTCATAAAGTAATTAGCGTCATAATGAAACGTCATAAAACAACGAGCCAAGCATAAAAATCGCATTCTTCTTTATCAACAATTTGTGCAGAGAAAGGAATGTGTTATATTTTTGCTAAAATAGTCGTTTTAGCAATTCGCAGAAGTAGAAAGAAGAAAAATGAATGTCGATCTATTCCTGTCCCTGTTTTTTGAACAAAAAAAGACTTCTTTTTTACCACCGCTCGCTCGATTGTATTAACATATGTATTTTATTTCTTCTCTAATTTTCCGTCTTTCGAGAAAGAAGACGCGCAATATAAACACCAGTACATTTGTTTGGCGGTTGACTGCATCGTGTTTTATTTTTATGAAGAAAAAGTCAAAATTCGGTAGGAATTCGAACGCCTTTTGTTATCGCTTTCAATTTGTTTCTAAAACACAAGTGAAGACGAAAACTTTTCTTACATTCAAACCGTCGAACTTTATAGTTTCGTTTCTCGCATTTGTCAAAAATCAATCGTCTTTTGTTCATTTTTTTGACAGTCTAGTTTTTCATTTGTTAAAATTCAACATGGTACATTGAAATAAAAAAATAGAAAAATCATAAAAAATAAAAGACGATCGAAAGCAAAAAGAATCAAAACAAAAAAAAGGATGAACGGCTCTACATTTCATAAAACGAAAAACAAAAGCCCATCAAAATTACGACGAACTTGGTCGGAGTAATAATTTATTTTATTATTATTTTGTAGATAAGCGGCGAAAGTCGATCCAAAACAAAACAAAATTAATGACATATATTTCATTTTATGCTTCTGTTCATCCAAAGATAAGAAAACTAAAAGACGTTCGGAAGAAAGCTGTCGACTTTCATTTCTTCATCGGAACAAAAATAATTAAGAAAAACACGGAAACAAAAGCCAATTGTTTCAAGATAAACATCAACTAAAAACAACAAAAATGTAAAAGAAAATGAATTACGAAAAATAAAAAAGTTCCTTTTTCGTTGTCATGGAAACCAAAATTACCAAATGATATATGTTTGGACTCGCAATGATCTGCAGATTCCAAATATGTAAAAATATACGTAAAATCAATAAATAAAAATTGTCTTTGGTTATTTGAATTTGAATATTTCAGACACCCTGTAGCCAAAAAACTTATATTTATGTGTGGTTTCTGAAGGTGCTCGGACAGTAGAATTTTTTTATAAAGAATACATTTTTTGCCTAAAATCAGTAATAAAATAAAAACGTTACTTTGATATGTGCAATTGAAATGTTGAAATTAAGAAAATTGAATTTTATAGACAGTTTGTAGTTAAAATTTTAAATTTAACCATTGTTTCTGAAGTTTCTTGAGAAGCAGAACTTTTTGAAAAGAATGACTTTTTTGCGTAAACTTGATATTAAAAAAGTTCTTTCCTCTTGTCAAGTCGATACGTGGACACATTGTATATGGTCTTCTGTTTGAAATAAGAAAATTGACATCACTTCCGGCGAAATCGGAAGTCCTACGGTGCCCAATAGTATGTCGGAAAATTTAATTTTTTTTGTTTAATTTATCCTTTCCAAAAACTTCATGTGAATCGATTAAAAAATAAAAATTCCGGCACACATGGCCTGGGACACCCGGTATATTATAGCGAATAAATATGTTGTGATCAAAAAAGAAAAGTACTGGGAGAATTGGTTATGTATGATGATAACAAGCTGCTAGTTCACTTCCCGATAAAGTTACAAAATAAAAAATATTATTTGCTCTTGCTATCGAGAGTTTGCGATGCAAACATCTGAAGAAGAAGCTTCAGCGATATTTCTGAACTGTCACTGTCACTGCAAATTTGAAAAATTAAAAGAGATAATTGCCGTTTTCCTCATTTTTCAATAATAGTAATTGATTCGTAGACCGCCGCAGATTGAAAATTGAACAATCTTTGAAACGATTAAAACAAAAGAGCTGAAGAATAAAGAAAACAAAAAAAAAATAACTAATTTTCAAACTTCGTATTTTCATATTGTGTCGTTGAAAATAGCGCCATCCCAATTTGACGTTTAATAATAATAATAACAATAAAAATGATTTTGTTTATGGACAAAGTTTGAAATTCGCGCGCAAATAGTTCCGTCCCCTTTTGATTTTTTCTGCCATCGACTTTCTTTATCTGAATTTGAAATTCGTCCTCAAATATTCCGGACAGTTTTTGAAATTTTCTTTTTCGTTGTCGCTGTTATCGTTAGAAAGAATGTCTCACAGCAGGCTTTTTATATTTTCTGAAATTTATTTCTCTTTCGTAAACATTACGATCATCATGTGTTTTCTTATATGCCCCCGTAAAATTTACGATTGCCTTTTGCTTTTCTCTTTCATTTCTTCATTTCCATTGGGTTTTTCGAGTCGTCCAAAATATTCTTCATTTTTTCTTGTTTTTGATTGTAAATTTAGATTTTTTATTTTCTTTGTGAATTTCGAATTACTACGTTACTACACAGTGAGATGACCAACGAAAGCAAGACGACGACGACGAAGACGAAGATGACGATAAACAAAAACAAAAGACGATCGGTCTCACAACTCAATCCTATATTTATTTTTCTTCATAAAAAGGAAAATGAAGAAATTACGACGAATTTGGTTCGCATAATTATTATTATTCTCTTTTTTGCAGCAAAACCAGCGAAAGTCGTTCAAAAAGGAAAAAAAAAAGAAAACAAAAGACGATCGAGTGTGTAACTGACAAAAATTTCATTCATCAGTTCATGAAAGGACAAGAAAACAAAAAGACGACCGACCGTTTATAAGAAAACTTTCGAAATTTTTGTTTCATCATTGTTGTTTTTGGGTCGACGGTTATGGACAGTTTTAGACCATCTCAAACCAGATCCGAAGAGGAAAATGGAAAAAGAAATTTGAAAGCAGAAAATGTACCATGACAGGAAATCCAAAATGCGGAATTTTGATTCAGGCTCCCAAGTTTGGGTCAGAAATGAACGACAGCACGGATGGAAACCCGGTACAGTCACTAAAGAAACGGGAGAATTGTCATATGAAGAAAGTGTAGCTGGAGAAACTAAAAGAAAACATACAGATCAACTACGAAATCGCACAGGAACTGTCGAGGAATATCCAGAACCAAAACCTATTTTAACTCCATCCAAAGATAAAGATTTGTCTTTAATGTTACCTGAACCCGGAATGGAAACCACCTCAGAATTACACAAGAATGAAGAACCAGTATGTAAAGATACTGGGGAAGTAGTACCAAGACGTTCGATACGAAATAGACTTCCAGTTCGACGTTTTGGATACGATAACGTCGGAGAGTCTAATCAAAAGTAAAGGGGGAGAAATGTAGTGTACATACACGTTGCGTGTACATACACGGTGCTATGGCCAAAAATACAGATTGCTATGAATGTAAATTTTTTAATACAATAAGGTTACTTTTTTGGCTTTTTCTTTTTCTTTTTGTTACTATCTCGATACGCATAACTGCGATTGTTTTTAAGGGTACGATAAATCAACTTTGGATTTATTATTCGGAGTTTTTAATAAGCGAAGAATTAGGAATTTAATTTCGGCTGCGGCTACGTAATATACATAAATAGTATTAGCATTACTAGTAGGTAATATAATTAATTAAAAATATATTATCGATGTATTTGTTAGCTTGATTATTATTATTATTATTTTTAGTTGAAATTATAGTTATTCTTTCTTGTAGTTAATAATTCATTTGGTACTATTTATCAGTTATGACATAATCATTTTATTTATATTATTACCATAATGATACCATTAAAAACTGCACATTTAAATGTAAGATCATTATTAGCAAGTTTTTTTGATCTCAAAGAGCTTATTCTTAGTAATAATTATGACATCGTTTTAATGTGTGAAACATGGCTAAATGAAAACATTCTCACTGACAATATTATGATTAATGGTTATCAGTTATTGAGAAAAGATCGGCAGAGTAGAGGTCGGAATTTACATAAAAAAGGACATCAAATTTTCAATTATAAATACGGGAGAAAATGACGGTATAGAGCAACTATGGGTATCTGTTAATATTTCTAAATACAAATATTGCGTTGGCGTCTTATATCGTGCACCTAATATTAATTGTAACACTTCTATGGACTCGTTGGAGGAACTTCTGTTTTTATTAATACCAATGTACGATGATATCTTATTAAGTGGTGACTTTAATATTAATTTGTTGAACTCATGCACAGTCAAATTTTCCGAAATGCTAGAGTTATGTGGTCCTTCCCAATTAATAAATGAACCTACGAGGTTGACGCTTTCTTCAATAAGCTTAATTGATTTGCTAATTTGTTCAAATGCTAGCCACATAACAGATGTTTGTGTTGAGAGTGTATATCTCAGATCATGAGCTTATATCTTGTAAACTTTTACAGAATGCAAAAAATGAAGTTCCCTTTACAAAACTATTTCGAGACTTTAAGTATTTTGATTATAATGCTTTCAAAATAGACCAATTTTGATGATATTTATTATATGAATAATATTGATGACATGGTAAGTTACCTAAATAATAGTATATGTAATCTATTTGACATCCATGCGCCACTAAAGTATTGTTACATTACAAAGCCCAAAATGCCATGGCTTACTGACAATTTGAAGCTAATGATGAAATTACGTGACGACGCTCACCGTCGTTTTAAATCATCACGTCTTCCTCAGCATTTTGAATACTATAAAACTCTTCGAAACTTGACAAATGCCGCTGTCAAAAACGAAACGAAAGCATACTTAAACTATAGGCTGCGTCATAGTAATCGAAATGCTGTGTGGAAAGGTTTTAAGGATTTAAATATTTACTCCAAATCCAGTAACATCTGTATCCCAACTCATTTATCCGATGCAAATCAAATTAATGATTATCTTATAGATTCTCTTTCGAATAACTCTCCTGATGATGAAATTTTACAATTTTACAGACTTAATTTGCATATCCAAATGTGCGGGATACGTTTAAATTTTCAGGTGTTACAGAAGTTGAAATAAGTAAATTGTTATGCTCCATTAACACGAATGCAAGTGGATGTGATGGAATTAATATTAAAATGCTCAGTTACTGTTGCCCTCGTTAATCACTCACATAATTAACTTTTCCATCTTAAATATGGTATTTCCTAAAGATTGGAAAATGGCTCGTGTTGTACCGGTTCCAAAAGTATCAGCACCTGCTGATTTTAAAGATTTAAGACCAATAAGCTTATTGCCAATAATGTCAAAGCTATTAGAAAGAATCATGTACAAGCAAATTATGAATTATTTGAATGTCCACGACTTGTTAGTAATCAATCAGGATTTCGTAAACATTATAGCTGTTCTACAGCTCTTATGCATATTACTGATGACATCCTGAAAGCAGCTGATCGGAATGAACTTACAGCGCTAATTCTTTTAGATTATTCTAGAGCTTTTGAAACGGTCAACCACGAACTACTTCTATCAATTTTACATTTTGTTGGGTTCGGTAACTGTGCAGAATCTTTTATAGCTAGTTATTTAAATGATAGGTATCAAATAGTAAATTTTAACCATAACCCATCTAATGCACGAGCAGTTAAGACCGGCGTTCCTCAGGGCTCAATTTTAGGGCCATTACTGTTCACGTTATATACCAGTAATGTAAGTAAATGTCTCGAGTATTGTTCTAGTCATTATTACGCTGACAACTCTCAATTATATTATTCATTTAAAGCTACCGATATTGAAGAAGCACGTCAATTTATCAATTCGGATATTTCAAATTTATCGCGAGTTTCTAAGCAACACTGTTTAATTTTAAACCCAAAAGAATCCGTAGTAATGCTATTCGGAAAAACGTTTCAACGTAAATTTTTGACTGATTTACTTCATATTCAAGTAGGTGAGGAGAGGGTATCATGTTTTGAATCTGCTCGAAACTTAGGACTTGTTTTGGATACAGATCTCCGATTTATTAAGCGTATTAATAATTGCATTAAAAAGCGTTTACCAATAGAAAATTACTTTATGCTAACAAATCAGTTCTCAATGTTGCTACAAGAAAAATGCTTTGTGAATCCCTGGTTTTATCGCACTTTACTTTTGCAGATACAGTGTATGGTCCTTGTCTAGACTCGTTAACTAGCAGTGTTGTAACATATCTAGTTACAAGTATCTAGATACCGTATCTAGATAATTTCAGTGTATCTGTATCTGTAACTAGTTACATTGTAGTACTTGGTATCTGTAACTGTATTTAGTTACATTTATGTATGTATCTGATCATTTAGATACACAGATACATTTTTTAAATAAAAATATTTTTTTTTTTTCAATATGGTTTCTGTGCGTATCCATTTTATAATACTAGAACGTGCGAACGTTTTTCGTTCGTTGTTCATGTACTATTTATTGATTTTAAATAAAAATTATTGTTGAACATCATTTTAAATAGGTCTTCCACTTTAAAAATTGTTGAAATATTCAGAATTGGTAAAAATTTCAAATTTCAATCTTGTAACCTCCATATCTCTAAAGAATCACGAGTTTTTTTAACACTTTTTTTAAGCACCCAGTACAGAGTATTCCATTTAAAAAGATGTAAATTAGAATTGCCACACTCTTACGGAACACTCTGTACATATCTAAATAATTTTAGATTGTGCATCTAACCGATATGTATGTTAATGCAATTTTAAAAATATTAATCAGTAACGCCAGAATCTTCCGATCATGCATTGTTAGCCCACCCTGTATGTACAGGTTGGATCAATTTCGATGTCTCTTATGGGCTCGAAAACAAAAGAAGATAGCCAATTTTTGTTTAATCTATTGATTTTATCTCTAAAAAAGAGATCGAGACTTGGCCACTAGTTTTTTTCTATCTCTTATAGTTACAGAGATGCCCATAAGAGACATTGAAATTGATCCACCCTGCACATATAAATAATATATGTATGTATCTAAAAGGTATCTAGATACATTTATGCTGTATCTGTATCTAGATCTAGTTACTTTTCAAAAAGAAGTATATGTAACTGCATCTAGTTACAAATTAGGGTAAGTATCTGTATCTGAATCTAGATACTTTGAAAAATGTATCTGTTATAACACTGTTAACGAGTAAGAGAATTCAAAGAGTTCAGAACACCTGGGTACGCCTTATATACGGTTTACGACGTAGAGAACGAGTGTCATGTAAATTAAAAGAAATGATTTGGTTAAATATGGCTAACAGGCGTAAGCTTCATTTAGCAAGTTTCTATGTTAAACTTATTCATGAAAAAGTTCCACCTTATCTTTATAATAAAATACGTTTTCGAACAGATGTGCACAATATAAATATCCGTCACAAAAATGTAATAACTCCACCTCTACATAGAACTGCTCTTTTTGAAAGGTCTTTTCAATATAGGTAATATTGCTACTACTTTCAATGCACTACCCGATGACTTAAAAATTTTCAACAAGATTCAGTTCAAAAATAAATACAGCCATGTTTTGCATATGCAGCAAATATAATTTACTAGTATGTATGTAACTAGATCGTTAAAATTTGTGAATTATTTTCATATAGTTTGTATATTTTTTATTGTTTCTAAATAGTCAACTTTTTTTTTAATGTTAAACTGCCAATACTTGCATCCTCACTTGTCATTGCATTAATTTAAACAAGTCAAGGTTAAGTGGAAGAACAGGGCAACTTGATTGCAACTGAACTTCGCCTTTTGACCCAACTATGTTACATCTATAACTCTGCTTACTCTACTTGTACTTGTATTTTTGTTTGTACAGTTGGGCCAATAAAGACTATTTATTATTATTTTGGTTCGAGTGTGTTTAGTTATTTTATTTTAGTAGTTATTGTAGTAGTTATCTTATTTTATTTTATATACATATTGAATGTCATCTAATTATTCGAACCAATAAACGAATTATTATTATTATTATTATTAATTAAAGCTGGTTCTTGTCCGATGAAAATTGTATCACAAACTCTTTTAAACGGACACTAAATGGCGCACAAACACTTAACGTTTACCCCCAAATGGAGAATAAAAATGTCAGTCAAGGATTGACTAGGAGGTCAAATAATGCCTGCGTGGAGTTTCAAACCGTAAAATAATTTTCAATTTAAAATTTGTTGTTGAGAAAAAATCTAAATTTTCCTGTGGCAATATAATGAAATGGAAGTGCACTATCTGAAATTAAAAAAAAGTTTTAAAGTACATATGCGCAGTTTATTTCAAGTACCGTTAAGCTTTTAGTAGCTTATGATCAGACTTCGGACAGTAGGGAGCGTTGCCATGATTACGCAATACCGGATCAATGAAAAGTGTCCATTCATTGCGTAGCCATGGCAACGCTCCGAAATGTCATAACTGTGCTTATGATTAACTTTGAAAAGTTTCAAACAAAAGGTCTTAAATGACGTGTTTAATGTTATGTTAGAAAACAAGTTTCATAACAAAGTTAGGAAACGAGCCACAAAGCGGCCAGTTTTCTAATGAGCGAGTGCACTAAAATGTCTTACGAAATATGTATTTTATACTATTTTTCCTATTTTCTTGGTTGCTTATATGTAAAAAATTATTATTTTGTAATTGTATCACAAAATCTTTAAAACGGACACTAAATATGCGCACCAACTCTTTACATTTCACTTCTGACGAAGCTATCAAACGATAGCGAAACGTAAAGAGTTAGTGCGCATATTTAGAGTCTGTTTTAAAGATTTTGTAATGGTATTTTTAAAATTCCAAGTTAAACGAATATAGAATTTTTCATAACAGAAGAGCTTGCGTCATAAATAAAACGCGTCTGGCATTGCATAATCAGACATAAAAAGCACAACTCCCTAATCCTGTCTTATTCACCGTTGACAAAGAAATAATACTGAAATGTTTGTCCGTTGTAACTTCGGTGATTGATGATGAAGAGCTTAAGTTCCGTGAATTTGATAATAAATCTGCATTTCGATGTTGTCTGATTAATAATTTTTTTTCTCCTTGTTGAATTATTAGCTTTAAATTTATTTTACAATAAACAATAAAGTTAAATACGTATTTGATAGCTTTAAGTTCTGTTAGTTATAAAAATACAGGGCGCCATCTATGTTTATTTAGTCGAACTTTATTATAGGCGCGAAATTTGAAATATCTAGATACTACTGAAGTTGCTAAAGAAAAATTTATTTCCGTCACTTTCTTTTTCCAATGCTTGTTTTTTAAACTAATTTTTCTTCTTTGTTTGTGATATTATTATTATTATTATTATTATATCCTGAATTTCTTGGATTTTATTGAACAAGCATCTAACGCTACAGAAAGCAAAATAAAAACAAGAAAAGCTGATCGGTTTAACGAAAATTTCGGCTGGTTCCTTCGTAAAAAAAAACCAAAAACAAAAAACCATCGACTCACGACGCATTTCGACTATTTAATTATTTCATCTCGAGACGAAAAACAAAAACAAGACGATTTTCTTTATAAGAAGGCGAAAAACAAAAACGAAAGACGATCGATTTCACAACTTCGAATTTTTCTGCAAAAAAAAAGATGGAAAACAAAAGACGACAATTTCAACGTAGACGGTATTTAATCAAATCTAAACAATTAACGTAAATATCTGTAGTACTTAAGGTAGCTTAAATTTTAGCAAAAGATAAACCCTCCGCCGTGCAATCACATTCGTTCACGCCTGCCACCGAGCAATCCGTTAATCTTAAAAATAATTATCCTAAACGGTCGGTAAATTGTTTTTATATCCAATTTTCTCCCCGCGCCGAATCCCGCTAACCCTTTTCGCGCGCGCGAGACAAAGAATTTTAGAACGCATCCCCGAAGAATTGTAACACTTAAAATAATTGTAATTCACTGCTAATGCCTAAACGTCGATTAAAGGGGAGGATTTAAAAACGCTTTGCACGAAATAAAAGTAAGAACAATGGGCGCGAATTCGCCGCCGCCGCCGCCGCTGCTCTCTTTCTCTCTCTCTGTTTTTCTTCGTCGGGTAATTTCTCATTTGTTTTACATTTTCTGATTGGAAAAAGAAGACTTCAATACTCTTTTGATAATTTAGAAGAACAAAAATCCTTTGTTCTTTGTACATCATTGTATATATGTACATTTCGCATAAAATAAATTACCTGTCATAATTTTACTTATGTAGTACAATAAAGATTTGATTTGCATTTTTCTTAAAGGTTAATTAGTACATAATGGCAAAAAGAACACAACTTACATCACGTAAGTGGATGAGATTACATAAAATGTTGGAGCTCACCGCGGATGTATAACATAAACAGCGTTTCACTGGTTTACTAGTTAACGCCAGTAAGGTCAAAATGAACGTTTGTTCAACTAGAGTTTATTAGACAACCTTTTACGTTATCCAAAAATAATTAATTGTGTGCACGTTATAATATGTATACCTGTCAGATAAAAGAACTACATCCACGTGGGGGCGGAATATAGTAAAGTTAAAATTATTATGCCCTGGCTCTCAACCCCTCGTAAATAAACCTGGAAGCGCATTGTTTACAACCGAGAAAAACTTCATAAACATAATTTGTATTATTAAAACGCTCTGGCTCTCTTCGCGGAGCTATGAATCGGCACATTTAGGCCGTAATTAATTAATCTCATCAAGCCACTTCATATCCCTTCCTGAAGATGAATTAATTATCAGTACGAGACGCAGTTACGAACTTCAGCCATAACCCTTTACATCGCGCCCAACTTTCCTAACTAGGCTGCTTGCAGCAGCAGTAGCAGCAGGAACGTAACGATCCAGAAAGGACCTCTCCTCATAAACAATATTTAATTTGCCGGATTTTTTACGCTCGACGTCGCATAACTCTCCAATATGACATCATCCTTCAAGGCGAAATGAAATGGGATCGCAGCGGAATCGTTCCAATCTCATAAATTGTCTCGATAGCCCCGGAACAATTTGCCCGAAACACAAAAATGACCAAGAGACAAGCCATAACTGCTGATAATCTCCAGCGCCATCTATAACTTTTACGACTTTATCACACGGTCAGTTTGCCGTCGAGTAGTTCGTTCCACTTTGGCTTGTCCTCTTGTTTCAGATCTCCAATCCTCCTCCTTCTTTATCTATTAGGGTTTAATGTAGAAAAAGTTTATTGGATACTTTTGGATAAGGGAAATCACTTATAGATTCATTTAATTTTTACTTGTTGAAAATTACTAATTTTGAAAAAAAGCAGCATTAAGAAAGATTCAAAATTAGTATTAACTAGAAGATTTTACAACTTTAAGTGGTAGGTTCGCCTTAAGTGCAAGTAATCACTTTGTGTTTGTTATTTTATTAGTGAACTTAAATCTTGTGAGTTTCCTGTAGTTCAGCAATTAAACATACGTTTTTTGAAACACACTAATTGAAAACAAGAATTCAAATGAACTGCCAACAATAGCAGAGACGATGGTGTTCAAATATTTGAAAATGGCCACAGGACACGACGATTATTACATTCACAAGAAATTCCTTAAGGTCGTTAAGAAATGAGCGACGAAAAGTACTATAAAGAAGACAACGTCATCTGTTCTTCGAGACGAGAGAGCGCAATCTGTTGCCGTTCAGAGCAACTAAAATACTAAAATATGTTTCGTATTTTTTTTTCTTTTTTAGTAAGAGAAGGTGTCAATAAATGAACGTCGAAAAGTGCTTGCTTCTCTGAAACTACTCCATCTTGTAATGCAAGTCGTCAAGTTCTCCTTTTACTACTAAAGACAAAGCAGCGTCATCTATTGCCGTCACAAGACAATTCTGAAGAAAACAAAGTTTGTAGGTACATTGATGTCGCACCAAAAATAAAATTGATTCTTTGTACAAGACAAAAGCAGCGCCATCTATTTTCATCACGCGATAACTAAAAACAAATGATACTTAAATTAAGCGGAAATTTTCCGATCCGCGTTAGTAAACACCTAAAATAAAAAAGAAACATTTTAGAACGGTTATGATAAAACTGAGGAAAACAAAAGACGATCGGCTATCTGGCAAATATCAACAATGCAAATAAACATAAGACGATTCGTTGAAAACAAAAGAATCGAAAGACAATCGTCTTCGCTTAAATTGGTTTCTTTTCTTTAAACGGAATGAAAAAAATAATGAAATAAAAACAGAACGTGAAACGGAAACAAAAAAGTTAAATAAAAACTAAAGACGATCGCAGTAAATAAATGACAGTAACCAGAATCATGAAGATCGTCTTTGCTTAAATCGGTTTCCTTTCTGAAATCAAAAATAATGAAATAAAAACAAAACACGAGACTGAAACAAAAAATTAAATAGAAACGGAACAAGAAATAATAAAAACAATGAAAAATGAAATACCAACAAAAGAAGATCGCAGAACAAGAATTGCATAGATTGGTTTCTTTTCATAAAAAAATAACGAAATAAAAACAGGATACAATACCAAAAGAAGAATAGAGTAGGTTGGATTGACCTTGAAATTTTATTTGTCCTTGACCTTTTACTTTTTAATTGTTTATTAAATTTTTTTTTCCAATCTTAATTTTTTACTTGGGTTGGGCAGAGGTAAGCTGACTTGGGTTGGGTTAAGCTTGAAACTTCGTTAGACCTTGACCTTTAACCTTTAGTTTTTTTCAAGCTT
>OY284478.1:6772592-7007945 GCA_958336345.1 Dorcus parallelipipedus | reverse complement strand
TAGCTAAGCTACCGCAATGTCTAACCGCCGGCCGCCAGAATGAGCAATCCACCAGCAAAAGAGTCGTCGAGGATGCGTCGGCGGGCGGCGCGACGCCTCTCGCCGTCCGGCTGGCCCAAACATGGGGTAGTTTTTAATTAAGGCGACAGAATGGGCGCGTTAAGAATTCCGGGCATTCCTATCCTGTTTAATTGTGTTACGGCTTATTTGTTATCCTTGTTACTGGTCCTTATTAGTAGAGGCGCCGAGGAGAAGGACGAGAGAGGGCTCGGCTTCCGAAGAGTTAACGCAAACGTTTAAAGAAATGCAAATATGCATTTAATTAGTAATATTAAATTATATATTCTGGCCGAGGAGGGTCGTCCGTAGGTTGTTGCGAGGAAAAAGTGGAATGCTTCAAAGAAACCGGGGGGTTCTTCTTAATTAGAAACATTAAACAATAGAAATTATTTATTTAATGTTAACGTTTAATTGTAGCCCCCTTTATTTATTGCCCTACTGTCTTCGACCAGTATAAATAATTATTTTATTTTTATTTTGACTTATGTATTTAACATTTTGAGAAAAATATATTAAAAAATGTTGGAAAATGAAAAATATTAGAGCAGAGAATGAGTTACCTTCGAGGTACGTCGAAAATTGTTTTAAAAACTAAGTCTGAACTAAACTACACGAGAATCATAGAAAAAAAAAAAGAAAAGGAATCCAAGGACCTCCAAAAGGCTGTTGGATCCGTTGGTTAGGAGTAAAGAAGAAGAAATCGGAAGAGCAGGAGTCGGTATAAAAAAAGTAAAAAATGGTAAAAATCTAATAATGAAAAAAAATTAATTAATGAGAGATTAATATCAAAAATAAGAATACAGATTAATCGTTGCATGCGGACCTAACGAAGAAGCAAGAAAAGAAGACAAAAATAAATTTTATAACAATTAGCTGTCGCCAATCGCAGCAGAATTAATAAAAAATAACAATTTCCAAAAACAACATTTGCAACAGAGATTAAAAAAAATTGCCTAAGAGCTAATAAAAAATAACAAATAACAAATACCACATAGCTAATAAGAAATAACAATTTTAGCAAAGTTCCCAAAAGAATTAACAAATTGCCTGTTAATAAAAAAATCAATTGCAGCAAAGTTAATAAAAAATAACAACTGCCTATTAAGAAAGTAACAATTGCAGCAAGGCAATAAAAAATAACAATTGCTATTGACAATTGCGGTAGAGTTAATAAAAAAATAACAATTTCCAAAAACAACATTTGCAGCAGAGATAAAAAACAATTGCCTAAGAGCTAATAAAAATAATAACTGTCTGTCAACAAATAATTACCACGGTGCTAATAAAAAATAAAAATTGTAGGAAAGTTAATAAAAAATAACAAAATTCCTATTAGCAAAAAATAATTGCAGTAAACTTAATAAAAAATAACAACTGCCTATTCAGAAAGTAACAATTCAGTAGCAAAATAACGATTGCAACAGAGCTAAGAAATAATTGCCTCGGAGCTAATAAAAAATAATAACTGCCTAATAATAAAATAACAATTGCCTCAGAGCTAATGAGATATACTAATAACTGCCTATTAACAAAATAACAACTGCCTTAGAGCTAAAAAGATATAATACCTATTAAAAAATAACAAAAGCAGCAATGTTAATAAAAAGTAACTATCGAAATAATAGGACAATAACAATTAGCTGTTGGCAGTTCAGTAGAGTCAATAAAAGATAACGATTTCCATTAGCAAAATAACGATTGCAGCAAAGCTAAAAAATAATTGCCTCAGAGCTAATTAAAAATAACAACTCCCTATTAAGAAAATGACAATTGCCTTAATAAGAAACCACAACTGGCTATTAAGAAAATAACAATTACAGCAAAATTAATAAAAAATAACGATTGAAATAATAGGAAAATAACAATTAGCTGTTAGCAGTTCAGTAGAGTCAATAAAAAATAACAATTTTTTCAGAGCTAATAAGAAATAGTAACTGTCTATTGACAAAGTAATAATTGCAGCGAAATTAATAAAAGATAACAGTTGAAATAATAGGAAAATAACAATTAACGATTGCAGCAGAGCTAATTAAAAAGAACAACTACCTATTAACAAAATAAAAGTTGCCTTAATAAGAAACCATAACTGCCTATTAAGAAATTAACTATTACAGCAAAATTAATAATAATAATTTAAATAATAGGAAAATAATAATTAGCAGTTGACAGTCCAGCAGAGTCAATAAAAAATAACAATTTCCATTAGCAAAATAACGACTGCAACAGAGTTAAAAAACAATTGCCTCAGAGCTAATAAAAAATAACAACTACCTATTATCAAAATAACAATTGTTTAAGAGTTAATAAGAAATAGTAACTGCCTATTAACATAGTAACAATTGCAGCAAAATTAATAAAAAAATAACAATTGAATAATAGGCAAATAACAATTAGCTGTTGGCAGTGCAGCAGAGTCAATAAAAATAACAATTATTTCCATTAGCAAAATAACGATTGCAGCAGAGCTAAAAAAACAATTGCCACAGAGCTAATTAAAAATAACAACTACCTATTAACAAAATAACAATTGTCTTAATAAGAAATCATAACTGCCTATTAACAAAATAATCATTGCAGTAAAATTAATAAAAAATAACAATTTAAATAATGGGAAAATAACAATCATCTGCATCTGCAATCATCAGCAGTGCAGTAGAGTGAATAAAAAATAACAATTTCCATTAACAAAATAACGATTGCAGCGGAGCTAAAAAAACAATTGCCTCAGAGCTAATTAAAAATAACAACTACCTATTAATAAAATAACAATTGTTTCAGAGTTAATAAGAAATAACAACTGCCTATTAACATACATAGTAACAATTGCAACAAAATTAGCAAAAAAATAACAATTGAAATAATAGGAAAATAACAATTAGCTATTGGCAGTCCAGCAGAGACAATAAAAATAACAATTATTTCCATTAGCAAAATAACGATTGCAGCAGAGATGAAAAACAATTGCCTCAAAGCTAACTAAAAATAACAACTGCCTATTAACAAAATAACAATTGTAGCAAAATTAATAAAAATAACAATTGAAATAATAGGGAAATAACAATTAGCAGACGGCAATCGCAGCACACTCAATAAAAAAATAACAATTTCAGAGATGCCAATAAAAATAACATTTTTCTGATAACAAAATTTTAAGTACACCGGAGTCAATAAACAACTAACAACTGTCCGTCAACAAAATTAACATTGCAGACCATAAAAAGCCATCAAAGCTATTAAAAAAAATCAGTTGCACTAGCACTAATAAAGAGACAATAAAAATAACAATTTTCATTAGAAAAATAACGAACGCAATAGAGCTAAAAAACAATTACTTCAGAGCTAATAAAAAATGACAAGTACCATTAACAAAATAACAATTGCCTCGAAGCTCATAAAAAATAACACTGCCTGCCTATTAAAAATATAACAATTGCAGCAAGTAATAAAAAATAACAATTGAAACAATAGAAAATTAACAATTTAACTGTTGGCAATCGCAGCAAAACCAATTAAAAAAAATAACAATTTCAGCGGAGCCAATAAAAATAACATTTGCTTGTTAACAAAATATCAAGTACAACTAACAACTGCTCGTCAACAAAATTAAAATCGCAGTCCATAAAGTCATCGAAGCTAATACAAAAAAAAATCAGCTGCATTAGAGATAATAAAAAATAACAAGTAGTAATTGAGTACAAAATAAAAATCGCCAGTAACATGACAACAATTGAAAATAGAAAACTAAAAGTAGACCGTCAACAGAAAAAGAACTCAGCGCAGCGTAAGCAATGAAAAAAATTATAATAAAAATTACACCAGTGCCAATAAAAAAAAGAATAAACGAAAATTGCTTCGGTTCCACCAAATTCACTGCCAATAAAATGAGACCTCAACGGCAGAGTCGGAACCAAAAACATGCAATACACAATTGAAACGCAAAGAAATCCATATAATAACAAAAAAGATGCTAAGCAGAAAAGAAAAGTCAATAGTAAATTACTGTCTAAAAGCAAACAAATAAGAGCAAGAAACAACAAAATAAGAGAAAAGTTATAAATCTACAAAATAAGATGTCATAGCAAAAATGTCAAAAATACAATAATAAAAAAAAAATGAAGAACAACGAACAGAGGTAACAAAAAAGATATTCAGGCAAATAGCTTTTCACACCATACCAAAACCTGTACATCATAAAAATAAGGTAGGTTCGTACGGTGCTATCCTGTTTACGATATTCCTAGGAATTTTTTTCCTTTTCAGATGCGTACGAGACGATTCTAAAGGAACTCTAAGGGGTTGGAAATGATATATTCCCGATCGACCCGCAGACCTGCACCGCGAATCTAAAACAAGTCATGCGAAAACTGCGCGTAGGAATGCAAACCGAATTTGTCAAGCCTTCGGTCTCTCTTCTTCAAACAATCGCGAGCCCTTTTGCTCGTCCGTTCCGCCTCAAAATGCAGGGAAATCGCAGGGACAAAGGGCGCGACACGGTGATATATGGGTCATACGCACAAACATTTTTTTTCAATGTACAGGATCATTCTTGAATAGACTGACAAAGAAAAAATTGTGACGAAAGAAGAGACTTCCGAGAACATGAGAAAAATTCCATACAATAATTTGCACGTAATTATTGAATCACCAGGCGATCTGAAGGATGGAGATTTTGCGCGATATATCATAAAATTTATAAACACTTTTATAATTGTATTTTGTATTGTTCATCGCTTATTATTTGTTCGCCAAGGAAGTACCGTCGTTTGGGGTACAACATTTCATTAATTATTTTTGGAAAACTCAAATATGTACATAAAATGTTCTGGGAAGAGTCACCCTGTATGTTTTAAACAGGGGACCAAATCACAGCGCGAATTAAAAAAAAAAACAAGCAAACATGCTGAAGAGGATAGAGACATCCAAATTAACGCGCGGGGGTAGTTGGGGGGGGGGTAGTTAGCGGCTGGCCAGGCAATTTTTATATGTGCCGGCGAAAAGTTGGCGGCCCCGTAACTTAATAAACGGAGCAGAAAATGGCGTGTCTAAATCAAACGATAGACGGATTCTAATTTGCTAATGGCCATGAAATACTCTGCCTCTTGTTCTCTCTCTTTCTGCATCCTACGTTATGAACGGGATTTACTAATTTGTAAAATAATTTTGCGTGGTATAAGCTCTTAAACGGAAAGTAAAGTTGAAGGTATAATACAGGGTGTATGTAAAGTTGAAGCAATTCATTGCGTATTCGATGAAACGACGCCTATGCGACCGCGAAAAATTCGCCCGCCAAAAAGGGGATCACGATTGACCTTTGCAATACATTCGGCGAATATCAGCTACACATTGCATCACCAAACAGTCTCCGAGGTTGCTCATCAAAAAGCCGGAATTACTAGCGGACGGTCTAGGAAAATCACGACGATTGGGCCACATGCAAAGTTTTTCGTAATCGGAATTTCCGGTATAAACGATATACAAGACGACCGTATTTTATAAAGGCTAGTCGTAAGTCGTATGGTCATAAACATCTCCCATGGTGTGTGGTCAAACTCAACACAACGCAACATGTTTTTTCGGTTTCGCTTTAATAAACTGAAACTGCATGAAAATGTATCACGCGGAGCAAATTCATTCAACCTCTAATTAAATTATGACATGGAGCAGTTAATTTTTATTTATCTTGCTTATATGGATTGTCGGTCGAAAGTCATGGGAACAACGTGAGGTGGGGGGGAGCGGGTAGTAAACATTCCTCCGAAAGAAATAAAAAGTTAAATAGAACCGAAGACAATTTCAATATATCAGTAGTATCGCCGGAGGCGAATTAGGATCAAACAGAGAGACGAGCAGACTTTTAAAATGGGCGCGCGGCGCGGAACGGGGGGGGGGGAGGAGGGAATATGACACAAGATAAAGACGCGGAGGGTGAGTTTTGATTTCGGCGTATGCAAACATGTTAGGGGGATGTTCGCGGGTGTTCTTGGCTTACAATTAAAACGAATCATTTAGAATCATGGAGAGATTTTGATTTTCTGTTATTTTATTAGCCAAGTGTTCAACCCCTTCTGTTTATGCTATTGTTTACGTACGAGTGGAATTGCGATTACTGATTGTGAGATTAGGATTAGTAGCGTAAAGGCAGCAAGCATCATGCTGGAAATGTCCCATGAGTGCACATCGATCAGTTGAGAAATCATCAATCAAGTGGATAACAACAGGAAGTGACGTCACAACACCTTTAATGTCGTTAACAATGCATCTATTGATTGATGGATTTGCTTTTTAATAGACAAGATTTTCACTGATACTACCCCCTCCCCCTCGACCCTGCTACTTTGTATGCAATTTGATTTTACGGCGCATCCACCAAACGCGCCTAAATTGTTAGTTATTTGCATCTATTTCGCTGTGTTCACAGAGTAAGGGTATTTTTTTTTAAGAATGTACAAAACATATCTCGCGCCTCATGTAATATTCAAGGGTAAGGTTTCCGTGTAGGCAGCTCTAGATGTTTATAATCTCGGGGGAGGCACAAATATGCAATATCGCCAACATAAATTGATTCTAGATTCGCTCCTCGGCCTCCAGATTTAACACAATTTCGAAATATGGGGGTGCGAATTTTTATTTCCGCCCCACGACGCGACGACACAAACAAATCACCGCGGGAGATCGATCCGATCGATGCGTTGAGGAGATGCCGTGGAGGAAAACGCACTCGCCCGCCCGCCCGCCCGCCCACCCTTTGCATAAATCTTCATTAACGTGCAACCATAATAATCTTTCTTCTAAACATTTCTCGAAGTATTTAGCAACCTGCAGCCCTCATTAATTAGTATAACTTTACCCAAGAGGGTGATACCTACACCCTTTCTTAAGGAGGGTAAATATTAAGACCGGCTTACTGCATAAAATTACCTGGTCTCCGACGTTTAATTTTATTAACAAAAATTCCGTGTTATTTAAAGGCAAGCCAATTTTGGAAAACCCTATACACAGGGTGTTTCACTTAAGACGGTATTTGGAAGTCTTTTTGACAGTATAAGTGAAAAAGCGTTTCAAGACGAATGATCTTGTTTTTTGACTTGACATGAAAACAAAAAAAAATTTTAATTAACACTCTTGTTTTTATGATATGTCAAAAAAAGACAATTGACGATTATTTTTAAATTAAGTGATTGACGAGGCACACCCTTGTAATTTGTTTTTTTTTTGGTTTTCATGTTAAGTCAAAAGGGTGACTTACTTTTACATACAAAAAAATATTGAGCAAAAGTTACAGTTTTTGAGAACAGTTGGAAATACGAAATGTTTTTTGGTCTTTTTATTACGTCACAGTCACCTTTTGTCAGCGTGAAAACAAAAGAAAACAATTGGCGCTCGTTTTCTTTTGATTTTCATTTCTTAATTTAAAAATGATCCTCATTCGTTTTTCTGGGTCTTGAAATTTCTTAATTTAAAAATGATCATCGTTTGCTTCTTTGACATGGGTACATACCATGAAACCATGAAAAAAAAAAAAACAAATTACGATTTTTTGAGTTTGTCGATCTTTGTGATCTTTTAAGACGACTTCATTGAGAAACGAAAGATCGAATAGTAAAATATTATACAGGGTTTGTTAAAAACAGAACCTTCTTTTATTTTGTTATGATTTTTTATCGGCAAAGCCAACTGGTAACGGCTAATTTTAGGTCGAGTGGAAAATCGAAAGTAGTAAAATACATATAGGGTTTCTCAAAAGTCAACTTTTTGGTGCCGCAATGACGAACTTCTTTTGCTATGGTATGACGGCGAAATAAGTTTTTTTTTCAGGAACAATGTCGGCTGGACAGAGTTTATTTGAAAACCAGTAGGTTCTTGAAGAGTGGAAAATCATAAATAAAGAAAGTGTTATATAGGGTCTTCCCGAACTCAACCCTTTTGTATCTCGCTTAAAAAAAAACTTATTTGTATATGTTATAATCACAACTTTTTTCATTAACAAAACTAACCAGACAGGGTTTAGTTTAATAGGAATTGGTTTAAAAACAGTGGAAAATCGAATGTCAAAAGTTTTTTGTGCGGCAATGCGAGACTTCTTTTGTTTTGGTATGATAGCGAAATAATTTTTGTTTTCACGAATAATGTCGACTGGACAGGGTTCATCTGAAAAGAAGTTGATTTATGAAGAGTGAATAATCATAGATAGATAAATCTTATACAGGGTTTCACCAAACTCGACCCTTATGTATCATATCAACTTGTTTTCATCAATAAAGCCGGCCAGACAGGGTTTATTTTAAGACGGGTTGCTTTAGAAAAAAAGTAATAAAACACACAGGGTTTTCCAAAAACCAACTTTTTTATCGCAATGCAGAACTTCTTTTGTTTTGGTTTGATGGCGGAATTTCTTTTTCGTGTACGGTGTCGGTTTTATTTGAAGACGGATTGGTTTAGGAAAAGTGAAAACTCATAAATAAATAAAGTATTATACAGGGTTTCACCAAACCCAACCCTTCTGAATCGTATCAACTTATTTTCATCACGAAGCTAACTAGACAGGGCCATTAATTTAAAAGTGATTGTCATAATATGCTTTTTTGATATATCATGAAAACAAAAAAAAACATTTGACGATCAATTCTAAATTAAAAGACTGACAAGGACTCATTCTTATCCTTTGTTTTTTCTTTTGTTTTCATGCTATGTCAAGAAAAGCGAATGGCAATCATTTTTAAATTAAAAAATCGACGTGACTCACTCTTGTCAATCTCTTAATTTAAAGATGTTCGCTGTTTGTTTGCTTTTTTTTTTCATGATATGTCAAAAGTGTGACCTAATAAAATCTAAAAACAAAACATAAACAAAATCCGGTTGTTTGAATTTTAAATACCATGCGATCGAATAATACTAATTCGGAGTAGAGCGTGTCATTTGAGGAGTGTGGGCAACACTGAATCAAAATGTCGTTAGTGACAGGAGGACTACTAGGTTGTTGGCAACACTGAATCAAAATGTCGTTAATGACAGAAGAAAAACTAAGTTATGTGACAGTACAGGATTTTAGTGACAGGTAATTTAAATGATTATAAAACAATGCGATTTTAAATTTAGTTGCAACAATTAACGTTACGTCACGCAACATAAGTCTCTAACGTCATTCGTTCGGAAGATATTTGCATTTGTTTGAAGTACTTTCTTTTAAAGTTGAATAACGCGAAAACGATTTACTTTAGGACCTATGTGTTGTACATAAAGTTACGCTAAAATTTGGTCTGGAATTCGAAAATGTAAAAATATATAGGGTGTTCCATTTAAAATAACGAAGTGACACAACGCCCAGATTCAACGAAACACTTTGTATACGTCAAACTAATTTTAAAATAATATGTACTCCACATGATATAGTGAAACTTCTATTTTGAAATATTTTTTTTATAAAATAAGTAACTAGAGAAGTATGAAGGAAACCGTCTTAAGTGAAACAGCCTGTATACATAATAAATTGTTTACAAGGCATTAAGTTGAATGTAATCCAGAAAATATGTCTGCAAAAATATCGTTTTAAAAGTAAGGGGAAATTACATTTCCCTTTCGATACTTATAGTAAATGCACTTGTTTAGACTGTGACTAAATCTGTGATGAAGGCAAACCGCTTCGCCCCCATCCTAATCCACCGTTCAGAATGCAAGAAACATGGCCGTACCGATAAGAAACATTTATAACCGAAAACATGAGTTCAATTTTACAGCGCTCTTTTTCGATTTTTGGCGCGCACCAAACAACCCCCGTCCTCTTCTTATTTACGTTATTTGCGTGTTTCGGACGCGCGACATTAATACTCTCTTTCTGGCTTCTCAAAAATGCGCGCCCCATTAAGTAATGGCTTTTGGAAAGTAATAAATTCTTTCTCGCCCGACGCTGGCGCGCAATGGATTCTCGCCCGTTTTTCTTTCGCGACTCCGGAGGACCTGCTTCGCTGGGCCGCTGCATATTTTATGGCGGCGGGGGGGAGTACCCGCGTTTAAAACGTAACTTTTTGTCGTCGCGCAAAGAGATTTTTTGATTTATGCAAATTTCGTTACGACTCAAACGCGCGACGTCGGATACTGAATAAATTACCGACGGTCGCCGGGAAACGATTACGGAGGAATGCAGTCTAAGTACATACGAGGTGCATCCCGTTAATACAAACCAATTATAAAGCTTTTACCAAATAGTTACAGTAGAAGCAAGACTATACTTATGCCCCCCCAATCTTTTTTTATTAAACATCGATCACTTGCAAGGAAAAAAATTCCACCTTTCAAATTCATTTTTAGTTTAGTAATGTTTTGTAATGTAACGTAATGTAAAGCAATGTAATGCCAATATTCACGTGAATAGGAGGTGGGCCTGAAATACTCGTATTGCAGTGCTCCGAAAAACTCTCAATGGGACTTCTAAACAGTGCGAAGAAATCAATAAATTTTGATAAGAAAAATGTATAAAAAACTAAATATAATACAAGCTCCTTAGTTACGCAAGTCCAAACTTTAATTTCAACATGGTGCTCGTGACGTCTTAAAAAAATGAAAATAGGCAACCCACTCTACTTCCGTGATTTTAGTATGTACATGAAACCATAGATAACAGATCTCTCCAGATAGGAACGAATGGACGCTGTAAAAATAGTTTGTTAAATACTTGTATGCACAAATTCGAATGCTGAATATTTGTCGCAAACCATTTGCTAATTCCGAACCTCACTTGGCTCATTTATCGCCAGATATGGCTTTTAAGTGACAGAGTGGGGCCAGGACACAATAATATAACGTACCGTTATAATATGCTGTTAATTCTCCTTTTAAACTTTGCATCACACCTCTTACTTATAGAATTTGTTTAAATGTTTCTGTTTTCCATTCTGTTATTGTAACAGTAGCTCCACCACATATTTGATAAGCTGTCTCCAAACTAAACCGAGTTTGTCTTCAAATTGGTGCGTCAAATTTAACCTCTTAAGTGCCTATGACGTATATACCCGCAAATTGAAAACCCTAAATCCTAAATCCTAAATCCTTGCCCATGACGTATACATTCGCCTCGAAGTTTTTCTTGGGGCCAACCATGCCTATGTCGATTATGTTCGCATGCGATCATTTCTCTCGTACACTAACGTTTAGGTAAAGCATTAGTGGGTGTGTGTGTCTTACTGGTCATCCCTCTACGAGATTTGTACTGGAACTTCAAAAAATAACCAATATCGTGTTGATTCATGTTCAGTCGACATTGTGGGGTACAACCACAAGTATTCTTTGTATGTCCGTGTGCGAATAGTACAATCATGTGCAACACTGAAAGTGATATGTCTTGGGAAGACGAAGTTGACAATTTCGAAAGTTCGGAAGAATCGGCGAGCGAATCTGAAGAGTATAGCAGTGATTCCGAGAGAAGCATTGACGATCAGAAAATGAACTCGAAATTTTTGATATGCCTTGGACTTCCGATGGTATACCACGTCCATATTTTCAATTCACTGGACACAGTGGCGTACAGGTACCTGAATTGAATAATATCTTAGATATTTTTGAACACTTCTTTGACGATGCTATTATTGAGCTAATAGTGACTGAAACAAATAGATTTGCAAATATATTTATTGCTCAGAATGCAGAAAATATAAAAGAACATTCCAGAGTTAGAAAATGGAAAGATACCGACAGTCACGAAATACGAACATTGTTAGGACTTCTCATTTTACAAGGTGTATGTGCAAAACCAGAGTATAAAATGTATTTTACACGTCGACAGAGTATAGAAACACCATTTTTTCCCCGTATTATGTCTGACAAGAAATTTCATTTGCTACTACATTTTGTTGATAATTCAACAATAAACGAAACACTAAAAACCGCAAACTTATAAAAGTTTCCCCAATACTGGATCACCTAAGAGACAAGTACATGACAACGTACACACCAGAAAAAAATATTTCTATAGATGAGTCATTGATAGGATGGAAAGGGAGATTAGGTTAAGCAATATATATCATCAAAGCGGAAAAGGTTTGGAGTAAAATTGTTTATATTATCTGAAAGTAGTACGGGATACGTATTCAATTTCATAATTTATACTGGCGCTGATACAGACTATGGTACAAAATATTTAGTAGAACCAATAACCTCTAGAATAGTGTTATCATTAGTTGATCCTTTACTTGACAGAGGATATACGCTCTTCTTAGACAACTATTATACGAGTGTTGATTTAGTTGACAAATTAGTCAAAAAAGAACCGACTGCATAGGAACAATGCGAATTAATAGGAAGGGTATTCCAAGTGACATGAAAAGAAAACTGAACAGAGGGGAGATAATTGCTAGGTACAGGAGAAAAATTATGATTTTGAAATGGAAAGATAAAAAGATGTTGTAATGATCAGTACTGTCCATGACAATGGTATGGAGAAGGTTGTGACTAGAAATGGAGAAATTGAAAAGCCTGCTTGCGTGTTGGAATATAATACAAAAATGGGCGGTGTCGACTTGGCAGATAACTACCTTCATTTTTATGGAACAGCAAGAAGTAGAGTGAAGAAGTACTACATGAAAATATTTTGGCATTTTCTGAGCGTGACAACATGGAATTCCTTTCATATTTACAGAAAGAATGGTGGAAAGCTCAAAAGAATTAATTTTCTAGTGGAACTTGGAGAGAAAATTATAGAAAAATACAGCAGACCATTGGTAGAAAAAAGAAGAAGATCTAGAACTCCTATGCCGTCGAGATTTATTGAACGACACTTTCCGTCATTGATTCCGCCTACAACTAAAGAAAAACCAACAAAAAGGTATTTTAGGGTATTTTAATTGCTCTTCCTAAACTTTATATTTTTTTCAAAGGTGTGTCATCTGTACAGAAAAGAAAATTAGAAAGGAATCTAGATACTGGTGTTCTAAATGCCATACTGGTTTATGCCCTGCCCTTGTTTCGGAATATACCATACAAAGCAATAAAATTTATTTGTTTTGTATTCGTGGTTCAATGTGTTCCTGTATTTGTAGCATTTTGTAACAAAAATAAATATACTTTCTTAAACAGTTTTTTTTTGTGTGAGCTATGACGGACATATATGTCAATAATAGCAAGATGTGGTGCCAATGACGAATATATATGTCAATCATGATAGGTTGCTGCCGATGACTGTTATATTCGCATGCCATAAATTTGCTGGGCATCTATCATAGCACTATTGAATTCACTTCTGGGCACTTAAGAGGTTAATACATTTGATGAGCGCCATCTGTCTAGTTTTATTATCTGCGATGCAAACAATGAACACGAAGTTATTTCTGATTGGTTTTTCTAAAATCCTTAGGGGTTGCGATTTAAACTTGGCGCTCTATATAATACGAATCTGTCAATTCGAGTCCATTAAAACGATCCTTGTATCTGATTTTTAAAACTTATTTATTGCAGCGTTATTGAAAGACGTTCAGCAACGCCATCTGTTGAAGCTCGCCGATAGTCTTCTTTTCATTTGCTTCTATGAGGGTGGTGATTCACTGAATTATTGACGGTTTATATTGAAAAACCACCGTCCATCATTGAGCATTGAGTTTCAACTGACGGTCACAAAAAAATGACTTGCGTCGTTATAAGACATTTAACAGCGCCATCTGTTGAAACATGCTGAAAATTTCTTTTTCATTTGTTTTAATTTATGTTCTACTGAATTCTGCTTTGTTGTATCTTTTCTTTTTACATATTTTTTGATGTTATTGTTATACACGTTTATTTGCTTTCTTTGTTTTGTCACAAACATTTTTTTTAAAATTTATTAATCTATTGAATTGTGCTATAAAATCGATTGCCTTTATAGTTTTTTTAAATTTTATTATTTCGTGCTTTTTAAAAATTCTACTATTTCATTTTCTTTATTTTCTCATCGATCTTTTTATTATTATCATTTTTTTTAAATTAATTATTCTATTAAATTGTGTATTAAAATCGATTGTCTTTTGTTTTTATTATTATAATTGTTCTAAAAATTTGTTTATGTTATAATATTTATTATTAATTATTATTGTTTTTCTTTGTTATTTTTCATTGTAAATAAGGTCACTTGTTTTTATCTGTTTTAATGTTTACGCCCTTCTTCTAAACGATCGCCGTTTGTTTTACATTTTGCAATCAACGGTCTTTTGTTTTCAGTTTCCTTTTAATTTTTTAATTTCATTGACGACGACAATTTTTTTCGTGCGTAATACAAATTCACCTGTTTTCCTTCACTTTGTTTGATAACTTTGCGATAGTCATTGGAGGAGAATATAATTGTCCAGAAATTCATTTTCTTTTCGTGCATACAGAAAAAACACGCAACCTGACAGAATGCAAAAACAAACTTAACATGTTCTACGTAAACATACAATCATCATGAACATTGACTGTCGGCAGATGAGCTGGGGGAACTGAAAATAAAAAATTACACCTTTGCAAGCTGTTACGCGCGACAATTGTCAAATTATGGCAGATCTTTAATTCTACTAAATAAAAACATTAAGTATAAAGAAATAAACACGATCAAGCAGCCTTCTAAGGAGCTACACTGTGAAATGTTGGCAGTCCGATTAACTAGGCAAAACTTAATTATTGTGATTAGTGTATATCGCCCTCCTTCAGGATGTATAAATGCTTTTTTTGAATCTATGAATAATGTCCTTCACAGTATAGATACCAACACGGAAGGAGGAGACTTTAATATAAACTTTAACGAAAAGAATCGTAATGAAATTCAGCTTTGCAATTTGATGTCAGCTTGTCGACCTTCACCAAGTTGTGGACTTTAATGCAAAGTACTTTAATGCAACTGCATTGACAATAGGTCTGTTCGTTTGTTCTGCACTTTTTTACACTTTTTGCAACAATCGCTCTCGAGAGAGTGAAATGCATATAATATAATATAAGTAGGAATGAGAACACTAGAGCAGGGGAATTAAAAGTGTAGAATACAGACCTAATTTCTTCACAAATATTAGGAAAGAGTCCCAAATCACCAAATACTGGCTTCTCTGACCACAGAGGTATACTGTACGTATGGTTCCCCCGTAACACCAACTTAAACAACATCAGTAAGACTCAGAAAGCCCATAGACCTATTACCGATGAAGGAAAAATCTCATTATTTCAAGCATTAGAAACCTACAACTGGGACTTCATAACTCATAACATTATGGACATTAATCACAAATTCAGACATCTTATTGATATGTTGGAGCAAGCGATTGAAAAATGCTTCCCTACTTAAATGTCCACAGGAAGACCACCTAGACCAAAATGACTCTATGCACTCTAAGTTTGTCAACAATATAACAACGCTGCCAACAAAACCTTGAAAAATGAGTATGAGGAAACAATCATTAAAACTTAACGAAGTACTAACGAGCAATTCATAACAAAATCAGGAAACCAAGTGAAGGCGATGTGGTAAGTTATTAACTCATCACGTAACAGAGCTCCTAATATCAAAGCTGAAGACTTCAACCACCATTTCATAACAACAACTGCTGATAACATTATTGAAAATATACCGACGACCAACACTCAACCTGTAAATCTCATGATCAACGACCTCTTCACCAAACACCCCTCATATTATTTTAAATTTAACGAAGTATCTAAAACCTGTGTTAGAGACATCATAAATAGACTGAAATCAAGTAAGTGTAGTGATAAATACGGTATAACTACAGAACTTGCAAAATCCGTTAAAAACATTCTAGTGCCGCCCGCCGTTAACTAAACTGTTCAATCAATGCATACGTGCCTCGATTTTCCCAGATGTATTGAAAACGGCAATTTGTAACAGGTGATCAATCAAGTGACCTATGGAAATAAAATCATGTGTCTTTGATTAGTTCATTACTTCAAGTGCCACTTGAATTACATATTTATATTGCATTCCTATACAAGACGATAGGAAAGCAATAAAAATAATTCAAATGGCATTTGGGATAATGAACCAAACAAAGACATAATTTTCTTTCATAGGTCACTTCATTAGAAAAGTTATTGATCACGCGTTAGTACCCATCCATAAAAAAGGTGACACGGAAGATATCAACAACTATAGGCCGATATCCCTCTTACCTATCATCTCCAAAATTCTGGAATCTTACTTGACCCAATTTACTTCCTTTCTGGAGAATAACGAATTAATCAGTGACAGACAATATAGTTTCCGACATGGTAAATCTACAGAAGAGGTAGTCATAGAGTTTGTTGAAGCAAAAAATTTGAAGCGAAACGTTATGTGGCAGCACACTTTGTCGATCTCAGCAAACCGTTCGATTGTATGTCATACGAGGTACTCCTGAAAAAGCTGTATATGTATGACTTGCACCCTGAATGTTGCAAATCGCTTTCGTCGTACCTCTCCAACAGGTATCAGTCTTTACAATGCAATGGTCACATTTTCCAGGAACGTCCTATCACCTGTGGAGTTCCACAAGGGTCAATTCTTGGCCCCCTGCTTTTCCTCATATACGTCAACGAACCAACTTAATTATTTATTTCTCCTTTCACCCATTTTTTCTTGGGATGAATGAATACCTCTCCAAAATTGCTGATGGCCTAACTTTATTTATTCACTTGAATTATTAGCTTGGCTGATAATGTGGTGTTGGCGATTGCATTGGACTTTATATTATATAGAATCGTTTAGTCTAAAGTTGTATGTCAGATGATACTACATAGTATGTATTTATATTTTTAATCAATTAACTGATTAAACATTGACTTGGGCTTTATACTGTACAGAACGCTTAAATGATTTGATTTATTTCGGTTTTGGTTAACTTAACCTTGTTGGTTGACGTTAATATGTTAAAATGATTTCTTGTTTTCATTCACTTGTTTTGTTCCTTTACGATAGTCACTTGTTTATCTCGAATTTGAACAGCTTCACTTTTAATCTTTGTTCTTGTTCTCTTTTATTAATATTGTTAATATACCGAGTGATCAATATCTTTTCTAATAAGTGACCTATGGAAATAAAATCGTGTATCTCGGATTAGTTGATTATTTCAAATGCCATTTGAATTATTTATATTGCGTTCCTATATAAAATTTAACTGGTGTTCTTATGTATTACATGTTTCTTTTTTTGTTATAAATTTGGATATCAAATTCCAAGTTCACATTTCGTAAGGGCGTGAAAATGTCCGAAACACAAGCGCATTTTACATTTTAAATTGTTAATAACATTCGCCAATCTTACCGGATTGTTATTTAACTGTTCGCAATGTAACAATAGACTCTTATGAACAAAGATGTCTGTTAATGAATTAAACTTACTGACAGTTATAAATAATTGAAACGAGAATGACATTTGAAAAAAACGAATTAATCAACGACATACGATTTTATTTCCATAGGTCTCTTGATTAGAAAAGAGATTGATCACGCGTTACTAGTAATACTAAATTATGAGTTTCGTCGACGGCAATATTTTTATTTGTTAAAAAGATCATTCGTTTTCATTCACTTGTTTCATTTCTTTGCGGTAGTCATTTGTTTATTTCGGCTTTGATCTATCCTTTTTGATTTTTGTTTTTTATTAATGAAATCTGAATTTTCTTGACGGAGATTTTGTTTGTAGGTGAAAAAGTATTCATTTGGTTCATTATTAAGCCGATAGTCGTTTGTTTATTTCTTGTTTTTTTATATTTTATTAGTGAAATTTAAATTTCGCTGACGACTATTTTTTCTTCGTAAGTAAAATCACTTGTTTTCATCTGTTTCAATTTTTTTCCAAACGATCGCCGTTTGTTTCTTTTTTTATTCAACTCTTGTTTTAATTTTTTATTTCTTTTCGATGTTTTTTTTTTTAGTTCTGTTTATTTTTTAAGCATTTTGTTGCTTTCAGAACCGTTGTTGGGAATTTTGGCTTCAGTATTCAAATTCGACCAGGATTTCATAAAACGTAAAGAACCCCCCCCCACCCAATTTTCATGTGCCCTCGAAACGTTTACCCTTGGATAAAATTTAAGACTTTTTTGCAGTGTATGATTTCTTCAATTTTTCTTCCCTCATTGGAATTTTAAATTTTCCTACTGAAGCGAAAACGGCTGCCATTTCCCGATACGTGATATACATCTAATCGATGTCAGCGCCGTCTACATCTACAATAAAAAAAGAATTTGCACGTAAAAAACAAAACTAAATCGTCCCTTTTTTATTTTAAGTTATTGGCAATTAACGATTGTCCCGTAGGAATTTTTTGATACAAATTTTTACCTTTTCGTCCAGTTACTAGCAGCACCATCTAGTGAATAAATTAAGAATTAAATTGTAACTAATGTCAACGCCATCTACAAGTAAAAAAAAATTACATTTTATTAAGTTATTGGCAATTAACGATAAAATCACACGTAAAACCAAAACCAAATCGTAATTTTTTTTTAAATCTGTGATGGTTGCCCAAGGGGGTCCTAAGTCAAAGACTTGTCAGGACCTCAGTATTTGAGTGTGTGTAAAGTGTGGCTTTGCTATTTCCAACCTTCTCGCCGTTTAAGGGAAGCAGTGTCGAATTTTATCTCCAACACTGAAGGGTGCCTGAAGTCGATACCGACCACCACCGAGAAAAATGAACCGAGTGCGATTCGAACCGACGACTATGCGATTGCAAGCCCGGTCCTCTTACCACTGGACCGTTCAGGCGACAATAATATAATAATAATAATTATTATTATATTATAATATAATTATATATTATATAATAATAATAATTATTATTATGGTTATTGGCAATTCTCGATTACCCCGTAGGAATTTTTTGACACAAATGTCTGCCAGTTACTAGCAGCACCATCCAGTGAATAAATAAAGAATTAAATTTGTTTCAGAAAGGTAAGGGAAGCGTAATAAAGAAAGTGTCATAAATCTAACGAATTTGGTGATTAGAAGTGTTCTGAAATTTTGTAACCTCATAGTTATAAGCAAACCTTCAATATCTTTGCTCGTATCTAAATTAAATATAAAGACACAAGAAAATCCCCGCGTGGGCGCACAGATAAAATCATCCCGCGGACTGCGCGCCGCTAATTAGGCACGGCGAAGACCAAAGGAAGAAAAGGACTTCGCGTAGGGTTTCAAAGTGGCTGCGCCCGCGTAATCTTCGCAACGGAGAAGAGGGCCGGAGAAAGAGAGCAGCGAGCAGACGGCGTGGTGTTAATGAAATTCGACGCTGAAGATGCTTGACATATTTCAAAGGGTAGCAATTGAATTCGACTCCCAAAAGAGCAACTTGAACCAAGATGGTAAATACACAGCTTACCCTTATCATATATTCATTATGCTGCATTAAATTTAAGGGCGCCGAGTGACATAAAATAATTAGGCCCTTCAAAACGACGCTCCACTATCGGGAATTTTAATATCCATTAGAAATTAATCGCGTTAGGTGTTCGTTTATTACACGGAAAAGCTCCTCCTCACCATATATCTACAGTTACATTTTTGTGTAGAAATTTATTTTTATTATAAAGACAAATATACTATTTGCGGATTTCCGAATCAATACTTTAAGAAATTATTAGCGAAGTGCTTTATGAAGAAGAAGAAAAAGTATTTTAGCACTACACTATTCCAGAGCGCTTTGTTAATATTTGTATTATAAGTACCTACGCAGAGAAAAATATGTAGTGAAAAGTTACACAATTGTAGCTGAAATGAAGCCAGTGACAAATTGAGGCGTTGATTTCAAAAAGCAACATAAGTCCAAAAATGAAGTTTTGAGAAAATCGACAAAAACTCTTTTTCTTAGTAACCGTTAAAGTTATAGTTTACAAACTTGTTTTTATAACATTTAAGAAGTCTCTAATAGTAATATGTGGAAAACCACTTTTGTCAATTTACTTGTGTTAGGCAAAAAAAATTAAAATAGTTGGACATATGTTGTTTTTCACTGAAATAAATGTTTTTTTGCAATAAACTGGTTTATTTTTTAAAATGCACTACAGCTAAATAAATTTTAATAACTGGAAAGATAAAATGAAATAAATTCTTAAAAAAAAATAATTTTTTCACTAGAAAAAAAAAACAACCTAAATTATGAACTGAAATGAAATGTGCCCTAATCCTCAGCCTATTCCTCACATCCACTGCTATTGGGTGGTATGAATAAAAACGAAGTAAATACTACTACTACGCTTTGAAGTATCTTCTTCGTAGTATTCCTGTAAATAAAAGTGAGGTAATAAATGTTATTAATAGCTTTAAAAATAGCAGTTCTTCAGATTGCTGGGGCTTTTCAGTCAAACGTCTAAAACAAATTGCCTACCTTATAGGCGATCCTCTGGCACATACAATCAACGAATCAATCAAAACTGGATATTTTCCTGATAACTTGAAATATTCGATAATTGTCCCAATATATAAAAAAGGAAGTGAAAACGAAATGTCAAATTATCGTCCGGTCGCGATTTCATCATATATATATCAAAAATCTTTGAAAAGTTGCTATGCAACAGAATTTATAATTTTTTAAATAAATTTAAGTTTTTTACCAACTGTCAGCATGGTTTTCGAAAAGGTTTCTCCACCAAGACTGGAATTATTAATCTCACAAATGCCTTAATTGATAACCTTGACGACAGAAACATAACACTAGTTACATTTATGGATCTTTCAAAGGCGTTTGATTGCGTCGATCACACGATACTCCTACAAAAACTTGTTGCTGTTGGAATTAGGGGTCCAGCTTTTGAACTCGTTGGTAGCTTCTTGTCGAATAGAATTCAACAGGTTACTATAAATGGCATTCTATCTGAAAAACGCGTTTCTGAAATAGGCGTACCTCAAGGATCTGTATTAGGCCCTCTTTTATTTTTAATTTACATAAATGACTTACCGTCTAACTTGGAATCGTCTACAGTTCTGATGTATGCTGACGACTGCACAGTAGTTACTTCGTCTGCAAATACATCACAGCTGGTAACAAATAGTACCAGTTCCCTCAACGTTGCTCATCAATGGTTTCAGGCAAATAAACTTGAACATAATATAAGTAAAACAAACAATGTTCTCTTTTGTCCGTCATCTAAATTTGACAATGAAAGCTTTTTGATAAAATTAAACAAAACGTCGATAGCTCAGGTTGACACAACTAAATTTCTAGGCGTTCACTTTGATAGTCATCTTAAGTGGAATGTGCATATTGATCAGGTTTGCAAACGCCTCAGTAAAATCTGCTATGCTATTTATAGACTTCAAAAAATTATACCCAAGGATGCACTTATGATGTACTACTATGGTTGTTCTCATTCTGTGTTGTCGTATGGAATTATATGTAGGGGATCGGCAGCGGATTCATTAAAAGTGTTCCGAATGCAGAAAAGAGCCATACGTAATATCAAAGGCGTACAACGATTAGAAAGCTGTAAAGAATACTTTAAAGAACTTCAAATTCTCACTGTTCCTTGCCTTTATATCTATGAAACCTTGGTTTACGTAGTTACTCACTTTAATGACTTTAAACCTTTGGGTTTTAATCATACCTATAACATTAGATATCAGGGTCTACTCGAGATTCCTCAGCATAATTTAGCTATTTTCAAAACCAGCCCCAAGTATCAAGGCATCATATTATACAATAAGTTACCAGTTAGTTTTAAGAACATTAACATAAGTCTGTTTAAAAGTAAATTAAGGAAAATGTTGTTATCAAAAGCCTACTATTCGATAAACGAATATCTGTCAGACAGCGTATGAATAATCTCTACGTAATAATCAATTGTCCATATATATCTTTTATCTCGACGTATCCTATATCTTTGTAAGGTCTTGTGGATAGTGGATAAATAAAATATTATTATTATTATTATTATTTATTTCAGTTTTGGAGTAGATACTACGTTGTGAAGTAAGTACTTCTTATTTTCCGGAAGATGCTTCTATAAGTAGCATTCACGTGGAAACTATCGAAGTACTTACGTATTTGTTTTTACTAAAAATTATTGAAAAAAGTGAGTAACAAAATAAATAAGCATTGTCATGCAGGGTTTCGCTCTTTGTATAGTCCTGCATTGAGAACTTCTTTTATTTTCTCTTCATACGTTGTTTTGTTCATTACCACTGAGGCATTCCCTTTGTCTGGTGGCAGGATTTTGATGGTATTGTCCGATTTGAGTTCTTTCAGAGCTTTATTCATTTCAGTTTTCGTGACATTCGGAAGTATTTTCTTGTTTCTTGTTTTCCAATGCGGCTCTCATTCTCCACCTATAGTCTTCTACCTCGATTTTATCCTCCATTTCTTGTGCCGTTTCTTCCACTGCCATAACTAGGTCTATTATCGGTATGTCTACATAACTTTTAATAATTTTGATAGGCATTTGTTTTAGTCATAGTTGTCAGAAATACTTGTTACACGATGTTCGTCTTTTGTTTTTTCTTTGCTTTTTGACAAAGAAGAAAAATACGAAACGGTGATCTACTTTCTCTTGTTTAACTAAAAATGAGTAAAAAAAGTAAGTAACAAAACTTCTAATAATTTCGTTAGGCTTCTGTTCCTTTTCTTCTTCTTCGGTCAACAAAAGTCAAAAGTCCTCGTGAAGTCGATCATCTTATTCTTATTTGGCTTTTGCTTGGAAACAAAGAAATGTCATAAAACCGAAGAAATACTTAAATAAATAAAAAAAAAAAACTGAAATAAACGCGTAGCACGACTCCTCGCAATTTATTTTCTTGTTTCGTTCAAAGAATTCATTGCAAAATCGATAGCCTTTTGTCTTCATTTTTTTTGTTTTTAAAAGGATTCTCAAAATTGAATAATTTTTCTCTTTTTTCGAACGAAGGAACGAAAATACTTATATGGGCTGATCGTTAATAGTTTTCTTTTTATTTGTGTTTTGAAAAGAATTGAAACACATATTTAATAGTTGCAGTGAAGTACAAATCACAAATTTAATATACGAGGTACTGAGTACATACGCAAAGTTTGCAATATATTTAAAAATATTTCAATGATGTAACAGTGAAAATACATAATTAAAAATAGATCTCTTCTCACAATTATTCTATGTCCGTAGATACGTATTTCGGCAGCCACGCTGCCATCTTCAGTACATACGCACGCACTCAGAAGTTAAAAGTACTTCTTGAAACCTTAGAAAATGTTCTTTTCACCAATTTCTAGTGGAGATGCGTTTAACTGCCTCTATATAGTAATTTATATAATTTATTTATAATTTATATAATCTATGTCGCGACATCTATCCTTTTATATGAAAAAAATATATCTACAAGGTAGGACTGAATAATTTTCACTTATCATTAAGTAAAACTTATTCGATTACGCCCTGTATAAATAATATTTTTTCGTATCTTGGGCAAGATGCCGCGTCTTTATTATATAAATTATATATAGAGGCGGTTAAACGCATTTCCACTGGAAATCTGGTGAGGAGGACATTCTCTGAGATATCATGAAATGCCTTTAACTTATACATATACAGGGTGTAATTGAATAAGTTTCACTTATTAATACTGTATTAAGTGAAACTTATTCGATGATGCTCTGTATATATGTATATTATTTTTTCATCAAATGTTAGGCCAGATGTCGCGACTTAAACTATATAAATTATATATAGGAGCAGTTAAACGCATTTCCACTGGAAATTTGGTGAGGAGGACATTCTCTGAGATTTCATGAAATGCCTTTAACTTATACATATACAGGGTGTAATTGAACAAGTTTCACTTATTAATGCAGTATTAAGTGAAACTTATTCGATTATGCTCTGTATACATATATATTTTTTTTTCATATGTTAGGCCAGATGTCGCGACTTAAATTATATAAGTTATATATAGGAGCAGTTGAAAGCATTTCCACTGGAAATTTGGTGAGAAAGACATTCTCTAAGATTCCATGGAATTTGTTTTAACTTATGAGGGTAACTATATACAGGGTGTAATCGAATAAGTTTTACTTATTAATAAGTTAAATTAATAAGCGAAACATATTAATACGTTAAATAAATTAATAAGTGAAACTTATTCGATTACACCCTGTATAGATATTTTGTTTCAAGTTAGGCCAAATAATGAAACTCAAAAACTAAGTGAAATTATTGAGAAATAATTTGTGTTGTGAGAATATGAACTCTGTCTTTATGCAAGGTTGTGTGCCCATTACTTAAAATGGTGACAATTTTAGTTTATGTTTATAGAGCCTTTAAGTTCCACAACAAATGACAGTAGATATCTATCATTATTCTAAAGTATTTTTTTTGAATTATGTATAATAGGTATAGTAGTACATATTTTGAAAAAAATTACATAAAGCATATATAAATTAAAATAATAAAAATAAACTTTGTTACAAACTATTATATTATTGTTATATTAAAAGAAGACTTCGCCTAACTTTTCAACCCAAGCAAAAAATTAAGATTTGGAAAAAATTAAATATCAAAAAGATTAAAGGTCAAAAGCAAAAGAAATTTCGAGGTCAGTCTAACTCAATTCAGCTCAAACAAAAAATTAAGATTGAAAAGATTAAAAATTAAAGGTCAAGATCAAGGTCTACCCTATTCAACCTAACTATTTAGCCTCAGCAATAAATTAAGATTGAGAAAACAATAAAAGTTAATTTTTTTTAAGTTGAAGGTCAAGGCCAATCCAAATTTTAAGGTCAAATCAACCTAACCTCTACTCAACCCCGGCAAGAAATAAATTAAGATTGGAAAAAATTCAATAGAACTGTCAAGGTCAACCAAACCCAATTCAACCCAAGCAAGAAATTTAGATTGAAAAAAAAAATAATTTAAACGTCAAGGTCAAATGAACCCGAACTAAAATTCAGCATATTATTAGCTGCCGCGTGCCTCCAACGGCGAGCGGCTTTCAAATTTTTTTCTTCATAACATTTGCATACCCTCTACATCGAATTCATTTGTTTTTTTCTATTTTTTCTAATTAGTCATTCGTAAGTTTCACTTTCAGGAATGAATTCGTGTTTCTCTTTAAGACAATTAGATTTAATAATTCAAGAATAAACACGTACAATATCATCAGATGTCATAATTTCATATAAATAATTTTAATGCGTAAAATAACTTAGAGTTGGCGATGCAACCAAACACACACGCGTGCATTTAGTTTATCAAACGTTCCTTCAGTCACTTTTGACGTTTCTATTCGAACTTAAGCTTTGTTTCTTTAAAACTATTTTTTTTTATTGAACTTGCTTTTAATTTTCTTTTTCTATGTTCCACCTTTCTACCTAACGTTTTGCTAAATATATAAAAAAAAATTAACTCTTTAGAGGAGAGATGGCTCTCAGAAACTTCATTGCTTGCTTTATTGACATTTCACTTTATTAAGTTTGACAGTTAATAAAGACAATGAAATGTACGGTAACATCTCCAAAATAAATAAATAAAAATTATAATCTGAAACTTGATTGCTCTTTACTCGACATTTTATTTTGATAAATTTGATAGCTAATAAAAAAATGAAGATTTACGACAATAACAGGTGTTCCTACTCACCTCTAGATTAGAAAAAGAAAGTATGCACGGCGCTTCAGTTTATCGATTACTCTTTTACCAACATTTCATTTTGACAAGTTTGACAGATAATAAAAATATGAACAATTTGGTAACCAAGGCTGATGTTTGTCCTCACCTCCAAATTAAAAAAAGAAAAAAAAATATTAAGTTTTTATCAAGGATAATATTCAGAAACTTGTGTGCCTGTTTGTTGACATTACACTTTGACAGGTTTGTCAAAAAAATATGTAAAATTCTGTAACTTACAAATTAACTGACGTTTGTGCTCATCTCAAAATTTAAAATAAATAAATAAACTAAATTAACCTGAAACTTGATTGCTCTTTTGTTGACATTTCATTCTAACAAATTTGACACTTAATAAAAATATGTATATGTATATAAAATATAAGTATAAAAATTAGAAAAAAAAAAACAGGTGTTTCAGCTCACTCATCGTACAAGATGCTGCAGAAAATAGATTACTCTTTTTTATCAATACATATTTCATTTGGACAAGTTTGACAGTTAATTAAAAAAAATATGAAAAGTACGGAAACTAAGAAAACAACTGATGTTTGTGTTCGTCTCCAAATTGAAACCATTTTAACTTGAAACTTGATTGCTCTTTTGTCGACACTTCACGACGCCAAGTTTGACACTTAATAAAATTTTAACAAATGAGAAGACAACGAGTATTATTGCACTTCCAGATTAGAAAAAGAAAAAAAAAACTCTTTGAACATGACGCTTCAGAAAATCGATTTCTCTTTATCAACATTTCATTTTGACAAGTTTGACAGATTATTAAAACAAATAAAAAAGTATGGTAACTAAGAAAACAACTGATATGAAAGTGCTCACCTCCAGATCAAAGAAAGAAAAAAAAATAAACTCTCTGTAAAATATGCTCCTTTTTTCGGCGTTTCACATTGATAAGTTTGACAGTTCATTAAGAAGAATATGAAAAGTACGGTAGTTCAGAAAATAACTGATCTTCGTACTAACCTAAACGATGCTCTTCTGAAACTTAGCTGCTCTTTTGTCGACGTTTTACTTTGACAAGTTTGACAGTTAATAACGAAATATAAGAATTAGGAAAACAACTTGCGTTATTAGCCACCACGAGATTAGAAAAAAAAATTGAATTCTTTATACACAGTGCTTCAGGAAATCGATTGCTTTTTTATCAACATTTCATAATGATGTGTTTGACAGATAATTTAAAAAAATGAAAAAGTATGGTTATTAGTTACCATAGTTGTTTTCTTAGGAAAACAACTGGTATTTGTGGTCACTTCAATATCAAAGAAAGAAATTAAACTCTTCATAAAAGATGGTTCTTTTTTCGACGCCTCACATTGGCAAGTTTGACAGTTAATTTAGAAGAATATGAAAAGTACAGTAGCTCAGAAAACAACTGATGTTCGTGCTCACCTAAAGGATGCTCTTCAGAAATCTAGTTGCTCTTTTGTCGACGTTTCAATTTGACAAGTTTGACAGTTAATAACGAAATATAAGAATTAGGAAAACAACTTGCGTTATTGCTCACCACGAGATTAGAAAAAAAAATTGAATTCTTTATCTACAATGCTTCTGGAAATCGATTGCTCTTTTATCAACATTTCATTTTCATGAGTTTGACAGATCATTAAAGTAATTAGTTAGCATATATTAGTTGTTGTCTTAGGAAAACAACTGGTTATTGTACTCACTACTTCGAGATTAGAGAAAAAAATTAAACTCTTTATAAAAGGTGTCTCCTTTTTCGGCGCCCCACATTGATAAGTTTGACAGTTAATTAAGAAGATTATGAAAAGTACAGTAATTTAGAAAACAAGTGATGTTCGTGTAGAGTTGGCGATGCAACGTGTGCATTTAGTTCATCAAACGATCCTTCAGTCACTTTTGACGTTTCTATTCGAACTTAAGCTTAATTTGAAATTAAAAGATCCAAAGCAAGAAAAACTTTTTATTAAAAAAAAAAATTAAAGCGGATGCGTAAAATGACTGCCTACATCAAGATACTTTAGAACTCTACGAAAACGTTAAACAACATTTCCGGGCGTGTTATTTATGTCACAATTGATTGATTGTGACAATTAGCATTAATATGACGTTATCTAAGACATGCAACGCCTACTCTAATTCGTTTTTATATCGATCGCTGGTTATAAAATAGCGTAAATTGTAAATTATTCAGCGACGAGGCGAAAGGTAATAATTTAAATCAATAACCGTCCCTTCTTAGAGGGGTAACCAGCCAAGTATAAGGTGTTCATTAGAGGGTAATTAAGACAAAGGATATTATTCCGCAGAGGGCGCTCCGACACTAATTAAACAAACTAACGCAATACTTAAAACGGCTCTGGATTTTTCTACAAAAAGACTTCATTTCAGTTGTGTTCGGTAATAACCGCCGGCGACGCGGCGGTGTTTGATATTTTTTGAAATCCGGTGGTTCTATGTAGTGGGTTGCCGATTAATAACTGGGGTTTCCGGGAGTCGTGACGGGGTGAGTACACCCCCACACAACGACCAACGCCTTACGCAGTGTCTACAACAGCTGTTCGGCGACAGCTGCTGCGAACGGCGACACAAAATATAAATACCCCATTTTTCAGCAGGATTTTTCCTGTTGCGTTATCAGCGACACTCACTAATAATAACAATTATACATTTCGAGTTTCCAATTATTTTTTTCGAATTTATTTAAATAACTCGCGCCGCTACAGCATCTGAACTATCGCAGAATTCCAAGTGGGAGCAAATATATTAGAACTTCTCGGTCAATGTATCATCCTTTCCTCGAGGCAGGAGAATGATATATAACGCGGGGAACAAGTTAACAATTGGACTTGGAAGATATATGTGCCGATTGGTGGAGCATTTGGGGATATTAATTAAGACTTCGGAATATAATATTTTATCTGTGTGTGTACAGCAACCCTACAATATATCAAGTTTTTTCTTCAACAAGATAAAAAAAAACAAGAAAGACACTTTCGTTCATAATCTGTACGTGTACATACAAAATTTTTACGTATCGATGACAACATGATTGATTAACGATATTAGTGCATGCCATTGTTTGATTTCAAGCAAGTACGCTATTCGGTAAAAATGTAAAATTTAAATGTAATTGAAGATTACTTCAGAACGATATCGGGCGGCACAATGTAAAACAAATTCAAAGTGAACCTTATAACGAGCTTTTTACAATTCAAACAAAGCAGCTAGTTGTTAGTTTCTAATAACAGAATTAATTGGCAAATAAATTAATGTTTTCTCACCCAAACCATGGTACTGGATACACAGAGATGGACGGATTGTCGGACTATGACTAGGGATGGCAACGATATAACGATATATTAGAAATATCGATGTATTCATGGAAAATATCGATGAACATTACATCGATATTTCAATTCAATATATCGGTAAAAATATCGATATATTTTCAGGTAACCTTTCGATATATGTTTTCAGTTTGCGTTTTCCACTGGCTGCATTAATGCGTACTTAATGTATTATCATTACTCTCTGTTTTATTTAAGTACTTAAATTTGATACTTAACAGTGTACTCGTACATTGTAAATGGAAATTTACAAGAAACGTACAATATTTACGAAGTGTGAATCTTATTTTACTCTTTTTTTAATGCTGACAATAAAGGATTCATAGCCATCCTACGAAATAGGATAAGAAGCGACTACGCATTTACATGTACATATACAGGGTACCCATTTTAAACCGTAACCCCCTGACCCTAACTATGACATTTGGTGAATGCTGATTAGCCTTCGAATTGTACTTTTCGCCGTTTGATCGCAAAGATGAAATAATACTTTCTTTGATCAAAAATAAATCGTATAATTTACATGGAGCTTACAGAACACCCACTATAAGTCGATAGCTTTCAACAATGAATAATTTTTCTTAATGTAATTTAATCTAACTTGATTTTTTAAATGCAACCGTTCGTTGATTTTTTTTCCTGCGCCATCTGACGCAGAATATAATTCGCTTTCTATTTTGTATAGGTAGGTATACAGTGTTTTGTTTATTTTTAATGATTTTCTAGGTATTTCTTATTCCAAGCTGACATGTACTGATCACATCATCTGACAAGTGGCGTTTTTCGTGACAATCGGCATTACTTGTGCTTTGGAGAGGTTTATTTAATTACTCAACATTAGACCATTGTACAAGCATCATTGCTTCATTTCACGTAATGAAGTGGTCAATCTTGCAACAGCTTCGTCGGTGTTTCTGGCGGAAACCACCAATGTTGAGTCATCTGCATGAGTCGCAGTTTTCCGAAGATGTTAGACAAGAGATTGAGAGATCGTTAATAAAAAGTGTGAGTAAGATTAAGGTAAATAATTGCCCGATGTAACTTTTTGGGATCTGCCGGTTAGGTAAGACTTCATCCACGTATTCCCATATCTTCCAGTTTCTGACATAATAATTGGTGATCTTCCACGTTGAAGGCACGACTTAAGTCGCAGAAAATAACATAGAGTTTCTTCTTGCTATTCAGTTATTTTAACATAAAATTGGGCAACGGTTGTTGCTGTCATGGTAAATCTATCTTTTCGAAAGCCGTTCTGAAAATCAGCCAAGATATGCTGCGAATTCACCTAATTGGTTAATTTCCTGATGAAGATTTTTCCAAAACGACACTGTAAAGCGACTGGACGATAATTTTTTATGTCAAAACGATTAGCTTTGTCTTTTTACACTCGCGTTACTTTGGGTATCTTAAGGTACACTGACCACTGTGCAATAGATGACTTAAGGGGTCGGCGATAAGGATTGCTATCTCCTTTACGATATACCCCGTTATGTTATCTTCGCCTGCGTTGTTTTTGTTGCACTTTCAGTTAAAGAAGTTGACCACTTCTTTGGCATCAATAGGGACATCTGTTATTTCCTAGTTTTCCGGGTCCAATAAACAAAAATTATTTTCGGAACGTTTTTCCTTAATTTTTTTCTAATATTCACTAACCATGTTGCATTTCTGATCCTTTGTGAATTATAAGAAGTACCCTTGGATGTATCAAGTTTGATCTTATAAGATCTAGGAAGCACTGATTGTATCATTGGCCTTTTAAAGTTTTGTCAAGATATTGCATCTCTTGCAGCATCTTTGATGTCTCCGTGATGTCTCTCTTCAGGCATGATTGCGTCGAGTTGATTTTTCTTCTTCTTGTTTTCCATAGAGAGAAGTTGCTATTGAAATGATACATAAATAGATGGGTAGATGGTAAATGTTTCTTCGAAGTACTCACTATTAGTATCTGTATGAAAACGGATACCCATTTTTCAGATGCCAGACTACTTTGAGAGGACTGAATATTCTGTGCATTCAAAACTCTTCTGAAAACATCTGGGGTGGTCCATCCACCCTGCATTATCAACACGCATATATATTAACTACTTTACACAAACTTTCAACGGAATGTTTGCTAAACATTATTGATTGTCTGGTTATCAAACTTTACTGATTTATGTACTGCCTGTTTGGTTATCATTACTATTTGTCTCCTTTGTTAAACTATACTGATTATTTACCTAATTGTATATGTGTCCCTTTTACACTTTCTGTATTGTGATATTGACATATCATATCTATTTTTTTTATAATTAGCAATTAAATGAACTTTTTGTTTTTTTTTAATGACGCGTTACGTCAGTAATTTTTAGGTCTGGTTTATCAAAAATGCATACACCACCCCGTTTTCTCTGAGTTCTATTGAAACTGCTAACCAATTTGTAATTCCTGAATACTGCAATGTCATAATCATTCAACCAATGTTCTAGCAAACAGAATACATCTGGATTTATAGTTTCGAAAAAACCTTGGTTGTTAAACATTCTTAACTGAACGGTGCTTGGAGATTGTCTTACCGCAGAGTCTGCTAGATGGTTTAGATGTTGAAAAACACCATCTGGTCTTATGGAAGGCACATAGCCTCTGTGAGATTGTTTTTATCAATAGTAACAGAAGCGTAGTTGTCTGTAGTTCAGCCCTGAATGTACGTTAAGACAGATGTGATAATATATGGGATGTTCCATTTAAAATAATAAAGTTGGTATCGATTTTTATCGGTACCAACATTCTTATTTCTGTAACAGTACAATCGGTACTTACAGAAGCAAGAACTGCTGAAAATGACCACCACCAGCTAGTGTACATGAATTCAATCTTCTCCTCATTGAATGACGGACTCTTTTGAAAACATCAGGAGCGTTCCTTATTGCATTCAATCCATCGACTATCCGATTCTTTAAGTCATCTTTAGTTTCCACTGGAGTGCCATAAACTAAGGATTTCAAATATCCCTATAGGAAAAAATCTCTGGGATTTGGTGATGTTCACGACCATATGACTACTAGCTGTAGGATATCTATCGTGAAATTCAATTGCCTTTTATATCGTTTATACCGGAAATTCCGATTACGAGAAATCTTGCACGTGAGCTACTTGCCCTATGAGTCATCGTGATGTTTGTAAATCGCTCTTATGCTTGCACAATGCCGGCTTCTGTGGTGAGTCGCCTATGCAACTGAAATTCTCCGAATGCAGTTTTATTGCAAAGGTCAGTCGTGACTCATGACATAACATAACTAATTGGCAAATGAATTAACATATTCGCGTCCGCACGACGCATATATGCCACTTCAGAAACTGCTGCGTCATGGACTCTAATACAAAATTTGAAATAAAATAGTTGCGGTTTACTTTGCAAGTTGTCAACTGTACTACGGTTTGCAATGATGTTTGCCGCATATATGAGTCATGTGGTTTGAGGTTACACAATGTCTTTCAAAAAGTGTGCTACAAATGGAATTTTTTTTACTGTCGATTTTTATAAAAATTTATTGACGCAGAACGCTTCTGCAGCCCTTAAAGTCAAATTGAGAAATGTCAGGTGAAGTTTATCTTGGATGATATACAGCGTGGACACCGAGAAATGAAAATGGTTTAAGTGCCCTTATTTTACAAGATACAAGAAAATGTCATAAGAATAAGTTGTCCAGATTTAAAAGTTAGAACTAAATATGAATATGAATTATTTCATTTGGTTTTGAGTCACCTATCCATTGCTACCGTATGGCCCCTTATTTATGGGACACCCTGTTTATTAAATAGCGCAAAATTAGTGAACGTAATGTAGACTAGTGTCATATCGGTTTATTATGAGTAATACAAAAAAATGTTTCAGACGCGAACGTGTTAATGTCTTCTCACTCAAACCATGGTACTGGACATAGAGAGACGGACGGATTTTCGAATTTTGACCACGCACCATGATATTCGATGAATGCTGAGACCGAGCCGTATTCTTGGCGATGTTCACAACTACACTACTTGTAGTTATGTGATATCTCATCGTGAAACCCAGTCGCCTTTCATATGGTTTATACCGGAAATTCCGATTACGAAAAATATTGCTTCCCCTATGAGTGATCGTGATTTTCCTAAATCGTCCACTCTTATGCTTGCTTATCGCCAGCTTTCTTGATGAATCACCTACGCAGCTGATATTCTCCGAATGTAGTTTTATTGAAAAATTCGGTCATGACTCATGACGGCAAAGCAAGTCGTTTGTTTACGTTATGTGTAAGTGGGCAAATTCCATTGCATCGAATTTAACTTACCTACGCATTGAACTTGATTTACGAAATGCCGGCTTTTTACAAGAAATGTGAATATATTTTTAGGTAAATTGACAAGAAATGTTGTTTGCATATCGGATATCCTTCCGTCAAGTTCTCCTCTTTAAAATATATCCGCTGCAAGCGCGAGCGTTCGCTTGCTAAGAAAAGAAAAAAAAAAGTGTCTGACATCGTTACTTGAAGGCACCTACAATTACCCAGGACTTACATCATTTTCGCAAGGGCGTCCGAAGACGTACGTCCCGCAACTTTGCGTTCCCGAGGCGCAAGGCGAAAAACGATACAAAACAACAGGAGTAGGTCTTGGATCGATACGCGTTCCATGGCAACCCTCAAGCCAGTTAATGAAACGGGATTTTTCGCGACGAGCGAATTCGAGCATATTGTGATTTAAATGGGATGAGAGGCGCTTAAAAACGCACCAAGTGCTACATCTGGATATTTTCTTAAAAAAAAGTTTATACACACGTGATGCATTACAAGCCATAAAAGGAGGATGTTAAATTTCGCAGTCAATATTAGAAATAAGGGAGGGGAAGAAAACTGGTGGGTACTTAACTGGTACCAGCTGTATGATCAGCAAATAGTTAAAGCAAATAGTTAAAAAATACAACATAGTTCTACAGTATAAACTAAAGAAACCTATAGCAGAGAGAAAAAAATTGAAAGAACTTTATGAAGAGCAAAAAAATCACATAAAATAAACTTAAAGGGTAGCCTTAATATACAGGGTGTCGATGAAAGGTAGTACATAAAGTATTAGGTGATGCAGTTTAGAAACTATACTACAAGAATTCGCCAAAATTAATTACGTACTCGTCACCGTTTTTCTACAAAACCGTTTCAAAGCAACGGTAGATTTGGCAACACTGGAATTAAACCGCAATCGCTAATACTTAAGACGCAGTTTGACGTACTCTATAATAATCTCTACAGGAAAGAAGTAATGGCATATTCCTCTTGAATTTTCAGAAAAAAATTAGAGAAAATTGATTGCTCTTTTGTAGACATTTTACTTTGACAGTTAATAAAAACCTTGAAAAGTTTAATAATTACGAAGACGACTGTGCTCACCTCAAGATTAAAAAAGGAAGAAAAATTAGACTCTTTCGTCGACTTTTCACTTTGAGACAAGTTTGACAGTTGATTAAAAAATGTGAAAATTATAAAAATTAGGATTTACTGATTCTTCTGCTCATCTCCTGATTAGAAAAAAAGAAACACTAGATATTTAAACAAAAGGCTTGAAGAAATTGGTTGTTTTTTTATCGACATTTTATTTTGACAAGTTTGACGGTATAAGAATTTGGAAAACAACTGACGTTGTCGTTCGCCTCCAAATTAAATCAGAAAGAATAAGTAATTCTTTATTCAGAAAATTGATTGCTCTCTTAAGTTTGACAGTTAATTAAGAAATATGAAAATTATAAGAATCAGGGAAATAACTGATTCTTCTTCTGCTCATCTTTTGATTAGAAAAAGAAAGAAACATTAGATCATTATACAAGATGATTCAAGAAATGATTTAACGACATTTCATTTTGACAAGTTTGACGGTTTGTAAAAAACAGGAAAATGATAAGAACTAAGAAAACAACTGATGTTTGTGCTCATCTCCAAATTAAATTAGAAAGAACAACTAATTTGTTAGTCAGGATGCTTCAGAAAAATGATTCTTCTTTTATGTTTGACAGTTAATTAAAAAATATGAAAATTATAAGAATTGAAAAAACATCTGATACTTCTACTTATCTCTTGATTGGGAAAAGGAATAAACATTAAATTTTTATTCAAGATTTTTCAGAAAATCGATTGTTCTTTTAGCGATATTTCATTTTGACAGATTTGACATTTGTAAGGAACATGAACATTATAGGCATTAAGAAAACAACTGATGTTTGTGCTCACTCCCAAATTAAATGAGAAAAGAAAAACTAACTCTTTATACAGGTTGCGTCAGAAAATGGATTGTTCTTTTAAGTTTGACAGTTAATTAAAAAATATGGCAATTATAAGAATCAGGAAAACAACTGATTCTTCTACTCGTCTCTTGCTTAGAAGAAGAAAGAAAAATTAGATCTCTATATAAGATGCTTCAAGAAATCGACATTTCATTTTGACAAGTTTGAACGTTTGTAAAAAACAAGAAAATTGTAAGAATTTGGAAAACAACTGACGTTTGTGTTCACCCCCAAATTAAATGAGGAAAGAACAACTAATTCTTTATACCGGGCGCTTCACAAAATTGATTGCCTTTTTTAAGTTTGACAGTTAATTAAAAAATATGGCAATTGTAAGAATCAGGAAAACAACTGATTCTTCTTCTGCTCACCTCTTGCTTAGAAAAGGAAAGAAAAATTAGATCTCTACACAAGATGCTTCAAGAAATTGACTGTTTTGTAATCGACATTTCATTTTGACAAGTTTGAAGGTTTGTAAAAGACATGAAAATTATAAGAATTAAAAAAAGCAACTGATGTTTGAGCTCACCCCGAAATTAAATGAGAAAAGAACAATTAATTCTTTATACAGGACGCTTCAGAAAATTGATTGCTCTTTTAAGTTTGACAGTTAATTAAAAAGTATGAAAATTATAAGATTTAGGGAAACAACTGATTCTTCTTCTCATCTCCTGATTAAAAAGAGAAAGAAAAATTAAATTTTTATTCAAGATGCTTCAGAAATGTTTTTTACCGATATTTCATTTTGACAAGTTTGACGGTTTGTAAAAAAAACATGAATGATGAAGATCAAGGATTAGGAAAACAACTGACGTTTGTGCTCACCCCCCAAATTATTTCCCGTGTTTACCAAGAAATGAAATGCTCTCAATAACACTTTACTTGACAGCTGTCAAAGTGTCAATTTTATTTAGCAATTTGTTTCGTAGGTGATGTTGAATGAATCAGTCAAGAGATCGCATTTATTGCTTAAAAAGAATTAAGATAATTAAAATTAGAAAGAAAGAGCGTGATCAATTACTGATCATCTTTCACGATGTCCGGCCATCTTTTATATGGTTCATATCGGAAATTCCGGTTATGAACAGGAAATTGCGGTTAAGAACAAGACATTGTACGGGCTTAAGTTTGTAACGCGCCTACTAATTATTGCTATTAATTAATATTGACAAGTAATTTACATAAGTAAATAATAAATACGGGTCACTGGAATTTCTAACTACGATTTATGACCTAGGAAGGTCGGCCGGCCCTTTTACCTGCGTGGCGCTCGCCTCTAACAGTTCCAACCCCCAGATGTTATTACTGGGCGAGTGACCTTACGGAATGTGCCCTGCGCTGAAGCTACTTTCGATATTATATGATTATGACACAATTATCGAATGTAAATGACCTACGTTGTGATTTCCCAGATTATTTGTTTGGTGCGATAGTACAATTAGCTTCTAACAGGAAATTGACAAGTTGATAATGAAACGCAAAAAATAAATTTAAATAATTATTTATTGTAATAAATTTGTTTATATAGGGCCAAAAAACTCCTGCTATCCGCTTCGGTAGACACTGATAACGTCAGTCAATCAGGTTTGTTTATGCTTGCATGATGAGTCACCTCGGCGGCTATAAGGACAATTCATCCCCTTTCTTTTGCCATTTTTAATCACTCGTCCCTTACAATATTTTAAAACGTTTTCTGATGTTTTCTTTTCCTCAGTATGGTGGAGAATGTCGTGTACGATCTATGAAATTAGGGAAGCATGTTTCATTTTGAAAGAGTAAAGAAACAAGAGCTGCAATAATGAAAGTTAAAATTAACAGTTTTTAAATGTAAATTAAAGTATAATTTTTTTGCGATTTGGCTTTCTTGGCATCTCACATACAATACTTTTAAACTAAATCAATCAATCACTTTGTTTTACCAGTGGGTTGAATGGCGTTTTCCATTGTTAAAAGTAGAAGATGTTGCCTAAAATATGAAGTGCCAATAAATCACAGAATGCGTCAAGGTTCTATATTAGGACCACTGTTATTGTTAATGTAACTCTTTCATGAAAGGTGCTCGAGTGCAAATTGTAAATATTATTTTGATTTTAATAAATTAATTAGGTACGTCTTTATTTATACGAAACAAAAGTATCAAAGAAAAAATTGTCATCAATCGTGTGTTTTTAGGAATTTTTTTTTTTCTAATATGTACTCTGTTGAAAAGATTTATGAAACTCTTAGATAAATGAAATAATTCCTCTAGTTTACGTTGGATGACGATGCTAGTTTTTTTTTTATATATATCAACAGATGGCGCCACTAATTTGACTACTTTGACAATTCAATAGAGGATAAGATCGAACAAGAACAAATGATTTTGAAATATATGTGAATGATAAAATTTAATGATTTTTGAAGAAATAATTGCTCTGCAATGAGTGCCGGTGTTAACTTTTCCGCTTCAACAGATGGCGCAACTATTTTTTCACTACTGCATGAAAACTTGAACAAAAAAATAAAATTGAACGTAAACCAATGAATTAAACACGGCACGACAAAAACTGGAAGATGAAATAATTCTTCTACTTTACGTTGGATGGCGATGCTAGTTTTTTCTTTAATTACAACCTTACTACTTAGAATATTCAATAGAGGATCAGTATGTATAAAATGTAGAGTCTTACTTAAGCTACACTGTAAAAGTATTTTTGTGCCTAAGCTCTCCAAGTACTTCTTAATTGTAAAAAATTGAAGCATGTTCCTGTCAAGCTCCGCTGCAAAAATATTTTAATTGCCTAGGCAATAATGGTCTCTGTCAAGCTTTATTTTAGCGCCTAGGCAACCAAAGTGTTTCTCAAACGTCACAAGTCTAAAATTTAGAATCCTAGTCAAGTTACATTATAAAAGTATTTTTATTGCCTAGGTAACTGAAGCGCTTCTTTTAAAATCTATTTCATTTAAAGAGACTCTCGAGTACCGAAGCACTCAGGACTTAGCCTAGCTTCGCTCTAAAAGCATTTTACTGCCTAGCCAATCACAGTGTTTTTCAATAATAAATGAAGAATGAAATTTAGAGTCTGAGTTAAGCTGAAACTATTTTAACTGCCTTAGGCAATCATCGTCTCTGGCAAGCTTTACTTTAGTGCCCGGGCAAATTTCACTGCAGAAGCATATCTACTCCCTAGGCAATCACAGTGTTTCTCAAACGTCACAAGTCTAAAATTTAGAATCCTAGTCAAGTTACATTATAAAAGTATTTTTATTGCCTAGGTAACTAAAGAGCTGCTATTAAAATCCATCTTATTTAAAGGGACTCTCGAGTTCAATTATAAAAGTATTTTACTACCCAGGCACTCAGGATATTAGCCTAGCTTCGCTCTAAAAGCATTTATATTACCTAGGCCCTAGGCAATCACAGTGTTTCTAAAATGCTAAATAAAGTATCAAAGTCAAGCTACACTGTAAAAGTACTTTTTATTGCCTAAGCAATCCAAGTACTTTTTAATTGTAAAAAATCTAATATTTAAAGTCCGCTGTAGAAGTATTTTAATCTCAGTCAAGCTTTATTTTAGTGCCTAGGCAAATTTCGCTGTAGACGCATATCTACTGCCTAGGCAAGTGTTTCTCAATTGTCAACGAAATCTAACGTTTGGTCTCAGTCAAGCCGCGTTATGAAAGTATTTATTTTTAACTGCGTAGGCAATCAAGTTTAAAACTTAGAGAGCTGGTCAAGCTGCCTGGTCAGCTCTTGAACTGTCGAAATATATTTAAATAGTATTTAAAGTTACTTTCAAATTCCACCGTAAAAATCTTATTACTGCCTAGAAAATCAAGATCTCGGCCTGCCTGGGCAATCTCAGCCGTCTTCTTCGTAAGAGTCTAAGAAATTAAAGTGTTTCTCGATTGTCAATTAAGTCCAATTTAGTCTCAGTCGAGCTGCATTATAAAAATATTTTCAACTACTGCCTAGGCTATCGAAGTGTTTCTCGTCAAGTTGAAAATTTAGAGACTTAGGTTAAGCCGCATTGTAAAATCTATATTTAAAGCTAAGCTCACTGTCTTACTTACTAAGCAGCCTAGGCAATCAGAGATTCAGCTTGTAAAAGCATTTCTACTGCCTAGCCAATCAAAAGGTTTCTAAATTGTCAATCAAGTCTTAGTCAGGCTACATTATAAAAAGAGTCGTTACTGCCCAGGCTTCGCGGTAAAAATTTCTACTGACTGACCAGTCAGTGTCTCTCAATTGTCAACAAAGCTCAGTCAAGCTGCTTTGCCCAGGCAATCAAGGCGCTTTTTAACTGTCAGTAAAATCTAGTCTTTAAAGGCACTGTCAAGCTTCCACGTGTAAAAGTATTTACTGCCTAAGCAACCGAGTTTCAAAGAAGCATTTCTACTGTCTATGAAGTCAAAGCATTTCTCAGTAGTCAACAACGCATAAAATTTTATTGCCTAGACAGGCAAAATCGGACAGAAACAAATGAATTTCAAAAATTAGACGATATAAAGTAAAAAATTATTATTTTTGGGGGAATAATTATTGTCCTGCAAGGAGTGCCACTTTTCCACATGCTCATGGAAATTTGAATGAAAGGGATAATTTTAAGTGTCTGATCTAATCTGATGAAGATAATTGACCATGGACACACATACACTCAGAAGGAATCTTAATCAGGCTTAGTGCTAAGTGAAGGATTATGCGTGTAGACCCAACGAATTGTTTGCAGAGTTGTTTGGATACAGCAGTTTCACTCAGCACGTTATGCCAAAATAAACAGACGATTTTCTCTGGCAATTTTCTTAATACGTTCTTGCATTTAATTAATATATGGATATAATCGCGTATATTTAGCTAGTAAACAAATCAAAATAATTAATTTCGCGACTCCCTAAAAGCAGCGAGGAAGGCAGGCAGGCAGGCAAAGCGCAGGCAGAGAGGTAGGCAGTAGATGGAAACGAACTCCCCGAACGAATAATTATACTCATTTATTTGACATGTTTGAACGCGTTCTGCTTTCGCAGACAAGAGATCCACAATTGCGTTGGAAACAAATGACAATCAGCAGCTCATTGCCCCTAAATGAGAAATTGTTCGAAATCTTTATAGTGCGCCCTCCGAATATCGCTCGTATTCGGGGCGCTCTTAAGGGCCGCCCGCGCTGCCTGTAAAATATGGAGCTTATTTGGCCGGGATGTAGGAGCGAATTTTCCTCGCCTTTCATATATGCACATTCTGCTCCCTCGGAGACGTAAAGCTTCAGAGAGAAGCCGGTAAAAGCTCAGAAAGCTGGCTGAAAGCTCGCGCTGTTAATTAATAATTACTGACAGTTGCTCTTCCTTTGCTCTTGCTCTAGTTTGGTTCACCGTTTCTGACTTGCTACTTCGAATTATTCAATTTGCGCTGCTTGTTCATTTGCCGCTACGAACTACTCCTACTTGCTATAATTCCTACAGATTACGCACATTAATAATACATGCTTCAAATTTAAAAATACTTTAGTTTTTTTACCCGTCCTATTAATTTAAACGATAAAGAAATACGCCAGCGTTTTCATTGGATGATGTAATCGCAATTGTTTTCGATTATATTGTCACGAACTCGGGGCCCGCAGAAAATGATCGTCGTTTATCTTTGACACACTTTAATGTCCACAGTCCCTTAAAACACTTATCGCAACCTCTTGCTTATTTCCTTCGCAATTGACTTTCTTCTTTTAAAAAGCGACATCAACAATACCCTACTTGACAGCCGTCAAACTGACAATTTCATTTAATAATTAGTTTGGCACGTACCGTTGCTTGAAAGCATCGAAATATTGAATTTGTCTTCCATGATGACCTTTTAGCAACAATTTAAATTATCAACACCACTATTTGACAGCTGTCAAATAATAATTTGATAATGATCTAAGACATTCGCATATTTTATTTGGCAAGGTCACTCTTGAATCAATCAAAAACATCGCGTTTAATAATAATTAATAAAATAGTTAAAAAAATACAACATAGTTCTACAGTATAAACAAAAGAAACCTATAGCAGAGAGAAAAAAATTGAAAGAACTTTATGAAGAGCAAAAAAAATCACATAAAATAAACTTAAAGGGTAGCCTTAATATACAGGGTGTCCATGAAAGGTAGTACATAAAGTATTAGGTGATGCAGTTTAGAAAATATACTACAAGAATTCGCCAAAATTAATTGCGTACTCGTCACCGTTTTTCTACAAAACCATTTCAAAGCAACGGTAGATTTGGCAACACTGGAATTAAACCGCAATCGCTTATACTTAAGACGCAGTTTGACGTACTCTATAATAATCTCTACAGGAAAGAAGTAATGGCATATTCCTTTTGAATTTTCAGAAAAAAATTAGAGAAATTTAGAGAAAATTGATTGCTCTTTTGTAGACATTTTACTTTGACAGTTAATAAAAACCTTGAAAAGTTTAATAATTACGAAGACGACTGTGCTCACCTCTAAATTAAAAAAGGAAGAAAAATTAGACTCTTTCGTCGACTTTTCACTTTGACTAGTTTGACAGTTGATTAAAAAATGTGAAAATTATAAAAATTAGGATTTACTGATTCTTCTGCTCATCTCCTGATTAGAAAAAAATCATTGGATGATGTAATCGCAATTGTTTTCGATTATATTGTTACGAACTCGGGGCCCGCAGAAAATGATCGTCGTTTATCTTTGACACACTTTAATGTCCACAGTCCCTTAAAACATTTATCGCAACCTCTTGCTTATTTCTTTCGCAATTGACTTTCTTCTTTTAAAAAGCGACATCAACAATAACCTACTTGACAGCTGTCAAACTGACAATTTCATTTAATAATTAGTTTGGCAGGTACGGTTGTTTGAAACCATCGAAATATTGAATTTGTCTTCCATGATGACCTTTTAGCAACAATTTAAATTATCAACAACACTATTAGACAGCTGTCAAATAATAATTTGATAATGATCTAAGATATTCGCATTTATTTGGCAAGGTCACTCTTGAATCAATCAAAAACATCGCGTTTCTATTCCATGGCCAATATTAACATAAAAAATTTAGGGTTTAATAACTCGTTACTTGACAGACACTAAAGTGTCACTTTCATTTAATAAAATTTGTTTCGCCAGGCACCTAATGTTGAATGAATCAATCCATGAAATTTGCGCGTTTGTTTTCCATGGCTACCTTTTTAGCAAGAATGTGAATTATCAACAACGCTTTAACTTGACATTTCATCATTTGTTCGGCGCAGGTAATCTAAGACATTGGGATTTATTTTGCGTGTCCACTCCTGAATCAATCAAAGACATCGCATTTGTTTTCCGCTGTCAATATTTAAATGATTAATAACTCGTTACTTGACGGCCGTTAAAGTAACACAGCATTTGTTTCCCATTTGCAAGAAACTAATAAAGAATCAGCGTGGAAAACAATTACCACTGATTCATTCGACATTACCTGCGTAACGGATTGTGAATTGAAACTGACACTTTGACAGCAGTCAAGTAAAGTGTCATTAGGATCATTTAAATTCTTGATAAAAAGTGGACGCGAAATACAAAAACAATGTCTTTGATTGATCCTGACTGACCAAACTGACCACAGAAAACAAATGTAATGTTTTGACTGATTCATTCGACATTATCTGCGTAACGAATTATCAAATAAAACTGAAACTTTGACATCTGTCAAGTAAAGTGTCATTAAGAGCATTTAAATTTTTGATGAAAAGTGCACGGACAACAAAAAACAATGTCTTTGATTGATGCTCACATTACCAAGCAAACAAACTATTAAAATGAGTTCGTCATTTTGACAGTTATCAAGTAGTGTCATTGAAATTAACAAAAACTGACCGCAGAAAACAAATGCAATGTCGTTGACTGGCTCATTCGACATTATGTGCGTAACGAATTATTAAATGAAACTGAAACTTTGACAGCTGTCGAGTAGAGTGTCATTAAGAGCATTGAAATTCTTGGTAAAAAGTGAACACGAAAAACAAAACACAATGTCTTTGATTGATACTCACATAACCAACCAAAGGAACTATTAAAATGAATTTGTCACTTTGACAGTTGTAAAGTAGTGTCATTGAAATTAATAAAAACTGATCACGGAAAATAAGTGCTGATTCATTTGACATTATCTGCGAAACGGATTATTAAATTAAACTGACACTTTGATAGCTGTCATGTAAAGTGTCTTTACGAGCATTTAAATTCTTCATAAAAAGTGTACACGGAAAACAAAAAAAAACAATGTTGATTGATACCCACATTACCAAACAAACAAATTACATATTAAATTTGTCACTTTGACAGTTGTCAAGTAGTGTTATTGAAATGTACACGGACCACTGAAAGCAAAAGCAATGTGTTTGACTGATTCATTTGATATTATCTACGAAACGAATTATGAAATGAAACTGACACTTTGACAGCTGTCAGGTAAAGTGTTATTAAGAGCATTTAATTCGTTGATAAAAAGCGGACACTGATTGATACATTACCAACCAAACAAACAAACTAATAAATGAACTTGTCACTTTGACAGTAAGTTGTCAAATAGTGTTATTGAAATTAACATAGAGTGACCACGGAAAACAAATGTAATTTCTTTGACCGATTTATTCGACATTATCTGCGAGGCAAATTAATAAATGAAACTGACACTTTGACAGCTGTCAAATAAAGCGTCATTAAGAGCATTTAAATTCTAGATAAAAAGTGGACACGTAAAAAAAAAATAATGTCTGATTGGTACTCACATTACCAATCAAACAGACTATGTATTAAAATGAATTTGTCACTTTGACAGTTGTCAAGTAGTGTTATTGAAATTAACAAAAGCTCACCATGGAAAACATTTCATTTAACATTACCTGTCATACCAATTATTAAAAAAAAACTTGACAGCTAGCTGTCAAACAATGTTATTAATAATTTAAAATATTTTTAAACACTTTTAATTTAAATTCTTGTTAAAAAGTAGTCGTGGAAAACATTACTGGCTGCGTTCAACAAACTCAGCAACTGAACTGCTGATTTAACAGTGATATTCTGCACGAAAGTGCTAAGTTAGACTCTGCTCTTAGTTCGTTAATTGTTCTTAGTTATTTTATCATTTTGGCTGCGTTCAACAAACACAGCAGCTGAACCACCGCTAATTTAACAGCGCGATATCTAAAGAATGCAGATACTGCAGCGCCATTTATTTTTAACAACATTGTTTCCTAATTACTGCGTTCAACAAACTCAGCAACTGAACTGCTGATTTAACAGCGCTATTCGGAACGAAAGCGCTAAGTTAGACATTTCTCTTAGCTAATTAATTATTCTTAGTTATTGCGTCCAGCGAACACAGAAGCTGAACTACTGCTAATGTAACAGCGTGATTTCTAACGAATGGAGATAGTGAACGTCATTTTACTTACTTATTTTACAACATTTATTGTCTATGTTCAACGAATACAGGAGCCGAATCACTGATTTAACAGAGCGATTACTAGTGAAAGCCCTATCATCTAGCGATTGACAAAATATTTCTAGCGAATGTAGATACTGGAACGCCATTTATTATAACAAACTCTGCAACTGAACCGCTGATTTAACAGTGATATTCTGCACGAAAGTGCTAAGTTAGACTCTGCTCTTAGTTCGTTAATTGTTCTTAGTTATTTTATCATTTTGGCTGCGTTCAACAAACACAGCAGCTAAACTGAGTGCAGATAATTCAGCGCCATTTATTACAACCAGATTGTTTCCTAATTACTTTGCAACATTATTGATTGCGTTCAACAAACTCAGCAAGTGAACTGCTGATCCTGTATGAAAACGCTAAGTTAGACTCTTCTCTTAACTGGTTAATTGTTCTTAGTTATTGCGTTCAATGAACACAGCAGTTGAACTACTGCTGATGTGAGGAATGTAGATTTTTCTTAGTTATTTCGCAACATTTATTGACTGCGATCAACGAATACAGCAGCTAACGAAAGCGATTGTCAAGAGCGAATCTAGATACTGGAACGCCACTTAGTATAACAAGATTGTTTCCCAATTAGATGCTTTGCAACATAATTGACTGCGTTCAACAAACATACAGCTGCACTCTGATTTAACAGCACTGTTCTATACGAAAGCGCTGAGTCTCTTCTTTAGCATTTGAGAAAATATTCCTAGCAAATGTATATAGTGTACTTATTATAAACAGGTTGTACTTTAATTATTTTACAACATTATTGACTGCGTTCAATCAACACAGCAGCTGAACTGCAATTTTGAAAGAGAGCGCTTAGTTACGTGCTAACAAATGTAGATAACATAAACGCCATTTATTATAACAAGATTGTTTCTTAGTTATTTTACAACATTGTTAGCTGCGTTCAACAAACACAGCGGCTACTAATTGAACAGCGCAACATTTTGAGCGAGAGAGGTTATTTTTAGTAATTGACAATTTTACGAAGAGTAAACAAGACGAATAATAAAATTGTTGTTCTACCTCATCCCCCCGAAGTAAACAAATGAGCAAACAAAAAAAAATCAATACTAACCTCGTACCTTTTAAGCGTAATATCATTTACTTTCTCATCTCCATCTTAAGAAAAAGAATCCTCGTCATTTTCCTCCTTTTTTTCCTCGCAGGCGGAAGTCAGAAGCCACCCCATATCCGCTAAAGACTCGGCTGGTTTACCTATAAACTACCCTTAATTCCGACATCCCTCTAAATTACAATCCCCATTCTTCCAGCTTACTTTATTTTCCCTTTACCTTGCAGGGGTAACTAAATAACTGCCCCATTATGCCGTAAGCGTCGCTGATAGAGGGCATCGAATTAGACCTTGTTGCCCCCGACGATAAGGGTAGGATTTTTAAGGTGCCCAAATGTGCAATATATGTTGTCGGAGGATTGCAGGATTTACATATACACGGCAGTTATGGCTTGTTTCTCGTTGTGCGCATCCGATTTTCGTAGATTACACAAATTAAATTACAAATAAAAAGAAGGAAAAATACCAGATTTGTTTATCTAGTATGTACAGGGTGATTAGAATAACATATAGTTTTCGCTTACAGTCCTAAGTTTTTTTTTTTTAATTGGATAATAGTTCGGTAATAAATGCATTATTTTTAGCCATCATCATTAACCATCTTGTATATCCTAGCACGTAGTTCCTTGGCAAACATCACATCAAGCTGGCCAAGCCCGTCTTAATCTCGTGCGTTGCCATGAATATATAAACCCTAAAACGCCAGCATAAAGAACATCTTGCTCGGGCATCAGCATGGACGGGAACCGATCGGGATGCCTTCAGGGAGGATCACAGTCTGACGGGCTTGTTTGTGAACGTTGCCTTTTAAAGTTTCTTAGTAATTTTAAACCATTTGCTTATTAAAATGAGAGCGGCGCTTTTCCGTCCTGAACTTTGTGAGCCGCTCAGCGGCGGTGTTTATTACTTTTTTCCGTCTTGCTTTGCCTATCATCACTATTATTAAAAATAGGGAGAGTGGTGATATTGGGTTTATTTTAAAGATATCTGCCGGTCTATTGGAATATAATATAGAACACTAAACTTGTACGTAAATCTTAATTCGTCGAAGGCGAAACAATAACAACACTCAAAATACCAATAACTGTCAAACTTTTTTTTCGATGACCATTCATACTAACGCCTGACAATTGTCTACTTTAATTGCTACTAGTTCGCATCCTCTTGCTTCTTATTATTATAGTTGATTGTTTTCTTTTATGAAACGACATCAACAATACTTTACTTGACAGCTGTCAAACTGACAATTTCATTTAATAATTTGTTTGGTAAGTAATCTAAGTCTCATTTATTTTGCATGGCCACTCTTGAATTAATGCATTCCATGGATAATATTTATCAAAATTATAAATAGTTTAATAACTCGTCACTTAACAGATGTGACAGATGTGTCACTTTCATTTAATAAAATTTGTTTCGCCCGGGTAATATCGAATGGATCAGTCAAAGACATTGGATTTGTTTTCCATGATTATTTTTTAGCAAAAACCAGAATTACTTTATTTGACAGCTGGCAATCTAACGGTTACATTTAATAGCTTGTTTGACACAGTCGTTTAACGCTACCCCCATCCTCTTGCTTCTTTCTTTTGCAATTGATTGTCTTCTTTCATAAGGCGACATCAACAATACCTTACTTTACAGCTGTCAAAGTGACAATTTCATTTAATAATTTATTTGACAGGTATCGTTATTACATTAGAACCCATCGAAATATTGAATTTGTCTCGCGTGATTACTTTTTAGCAACAATTTAAATTATCAACAAAACTATTTGACAGCATTGAAATTCTTGATAAAAAGTGAACACGAAAAACAAAACACAATGTCTTTGATTGATACTCACATAACCAACCAAAGGAACTATTAAAATGAATTTGTCACTTTGACAGTTGTAAAGTAGTGTCATTGAAATCAATAAAAACTGATCACGAAAAATAAGTGCTGACATTATCTGCGAAACGGATTATTAAATTAAACTGACACTTTGATAGCTGTCATGTAAAGTGTCTTTACGACCATTTAAATTCTTCATAAAAAGTGTACACAAAAAAAGCAATGTTGATTGATACCCACATTACCAAACAAACAAATTACATATTAAATTTGTCACTTTGACAGTTGTCAAGTAGTGTTATTGAAATTTACGCAGACCACTGAAAACAAAAGCAATGTGTTTGACTGATTCATTTGATATTATCTACGAAACGAATTATGAAATGAAACTGACACTTTGACAGCTGTCAGGTAAAGTGTTATTAAGAGCATTTAATTCGTTGATAAAAAGCGGACACTGATTGATACATTACCAACCAAATAAACAAACTAATAAATGAACTTGTCACTTTGACAGTAAGTTGTCAAATAGTGTTATTGAAATTAACATAGAGTGACCACGGAAAATAAATGTAATTTCTTTGACCGATTTATTCGACATTATCTGCGAGGCAAATTAATAAATGAAACTGACATTTTGACAGCTGTCAAATAAAGCGTCATTAAGAGCATTTAAATTCTAGATAAAAAGTGGACACGTAAAAAAAATAATGTCTGATTGGTACTCACATTACCAATCAAACAGACTATGTATTAAAATGAATTTGTCACTTTGACAGTTGTCAAGTAGTGTTATTGAAATTAACAAAAGCTCACCATGGAAAACATTTCATTTAACATTACCTGTCAAACCAATTATTAAAAAACAGCTTGACAGCTAGCTGTCAAACAGTGTTATTAATAATTTAAATTATTTTTAAACACTTAATTTAAATTCTTATTAAAAAATATTCGTGGAAAACATTACTGGCTGCGTTCAACAAACTCAGCAACTGAACTGCTGATTTAACAACGCTATTCTGCACGAAATTTGTTTCGCCCGGGTAATATCGAATGAATCAGTCAAAGACATTGGATTTGTTTTCCATGATTATTTTTTAGCAAAAATTTGAATTACTTTATTTGACAGCTGGCAAGCTAACAGTTACATTTAATAGTTTGTTTGACACAGTCGTTTAACGGTACCCCATCCTCTTGCTTCTTTCTTTTGCAATTGATTGTCTTCTTTCATAAGGCGACATCAACAATACCTTACTTTACAGCTGTCAAAGTGACAATTTCATTTAATAATTTATTTGACAGGTATCGTTATTACATTAGAATCCATCGAAATATTGAATTTGTCTCGCGTGATTACTTTTTAGCAACAATTTAAATGATCAACAAAACTATTTGACGGCTGTCAAATAATAATTTCATAATAATCTAAGACATTCGCATTTATTTTGCGTTGGCCACTCTTGACTCAATCAAAGACTTCGCTTTTGTTTTCCACGGCCAAGATTTAAATGATCAATAATTCGTTACTTGACAGCTGTTAAATTGTCAATTTCGTGTCAGGTTAAAGTTGAATGAATCGATCAAAAACATTGCATTTGTTTTCCATGGCTACTTTTTAGCAAGAAATTAATAATGAGTGGCCGTGGAAAACAAATACAATGTCTGATTCAAACTGAATTATCTGTCAAATAAATTATAAAATGACAATTGCGCCAAGTAATGTTGTTGATGATTTAAAGATTTGATATTTCGATAAGCATCGAGTGTAGTATATAAAAAAAATCTTATAAACACTTACAAATATTTGAAGAAATCTTCAGACAAAATAATAATTATCTAATAGTTCATAAAAAAATTACGTATAATATCCGGAATTCAAACATAAATCTAAAACTGATCCTAAATGATGCGCACACGTATGTTTTCCTTTCCATGAATTCCCATTCCGAACTTAGGTTTTGCTTTCATTATTACAGCCATATTTTTTCTTAAGAACCCGTTTCTTTCTTTCTAGTTTTAATCAAATTTGGTATTTTGAAGTTATTATTTGGTAAATAACGCTTACAAATATCTGAGGAGATGAAACGTGAATTCTTCAGCCATAATAATAGTAGTACATAATTAGGAAAATGTTCATTAAAAAAGTGACGTACAATATCCGGAACTCAAACATAAATCTAAAACTGATCCGGCGCAACATATAACAGTAAACAACAGAGATAGAATTAGTGAATAGGGGTAAAAGATGAGGGTGAAAGGACTTTTGGGTGGACGGGAGGCGGAGGGGCCTGTGGAAGCGACAATAAATCAAGACTTGGATTTAATTAAATCTTGCATTGAAGTTACGCGGGTCGCCGCTCGCCGCGCTGCGGTACAAGACAGAAACGGCGTCGGGGCGCAGACAGAGACGCGAGAGTACGTTTTCAGCGGTCATAATTTTTAATTATTACGTTGTTCCGGCGACTTTTTCGACGTTACGCTCCTTGCGGATTCCTCCGTTTAATTTCATCGTCGTCGTCGGCGGCGAGGAGCGAATCTTTTCTTCGACGTCTCCTCCGTATTCGCTGTCTGATTGAAGTATTAGCAAGATCAAACGGTTCTTTGGTCAATCGGTTTTTTTCCAAAAGGACATCTTTAAGACGTTCCAACTTCAAAGTATATATCTCTCTCTCATCGTGCATGCATATCCGTAATTGAAAATGAGCAACGGAAAAGCGCCTTGCTTCCAAGTGATTTGATTTCCTTCTTTTAATACGTGTACCCACACCACTCCTCGATTCATAATAAATAATTCAAAGAAATGAAATGTTAATGACAAATAATGACATTGTTGAGGTAGCTTTTTTTATCAAAGAAAAGAAAATTCTTACATTTATTTAATTTTATTTTAACATGTGCTTAAAACAGTATAAAAATAATTTAATTGGATATTAAAAAAGTTTGCAAGTTGTACAAACCAAGCAGAGATGGACAAAATTGCTACATTCATGTAGCAGCTTTATCATGAAATTAAAAAAAATGTTTTCATACGTAAACATCTATGACAATTAAGAACTATTTATTTCTTTCTTTAGTTGGTTGTCCAGGGGCCAGTCAAATTACGTTCACGTTTGCTCGCATTGTATAAATAAAAGTTAATATACAGCGTGACATAAAATTTACGAAGGGGTTTCAATCACCGCTGACATGTTGTTTGTTTGAAAACTTTTCCTTATTTTTATTAACCGTTCAATTGCAGGTTTCCCTCAAGATGGAGTTGGTGGTCTTCCAGGATCTGGAATATTAAGAGAGAGAGAGAGAGAGAGTGAAAGAAAAACAAAAAAAATGCAGGAAATGAAACCAAAATGGATTTGATGAACTACCGCTACTCTACTACAGATGGCGCTGCTCTTTTTTCCCACAACCGGAGTACTATTCGTTTTTTTTTCTTGCACTTGACGAAGGAATATAAATTATTGATCGTCTTTTGTTTTAGTGTTTTATTATTATTTTTTTAATGAAAAAACATCGAAATTTGTTGCTCGTCTTTGCTTTGCGTTTGTAAAAAGGAATGAACACTGAACAATGAACACTCTCGAAAACAACTTTTAAAAAATTAATCTTGTCCTGTCGATTACTCTTCGAACCTACATTGCATATTTGCATTATTAGCCATTGCGGCTACGACCGACTTACTCTTATTTTTTTTATCTCTAGAACTCTCTTTCCAAATTGAAGAAAATTAATCTTGTCCTGTCGATGATTCGTCGAATTTGTATTCGTATTTGTACGTAGCTGCGGCTGTGACCGACTTACTCTACTATACTTTTATCTCTAGAATTCCGTTTACAAGCTAAAAAATGAATAAAACACTCGTCTTTTATCGACGACCCTTTGAATCTGCGCGGTTGCGACCGACTTACTCTCACATATATTTTTTCTTCTAAACAGTTTTTTGTCCTTCGTTGATCGTCTCTTTTTGATCTTTTTAATTCAAAGACGATTATCTTTTGTTTTAGACTCTTTCCAACATTGATCATTTCATTGAAAGTCGATCGTCTTTTGTTTCACAAATGGCAGATCTTTGTCTCGTTCTTTCTTCTAAATTTTTGTTTTCTTTTCGTTTGAAATAGTTTTGTTGTTTTTCAATCATCTGATCGTGTCTTTTTTTTCAATTTTGAACATTCAATTATTTTTTTCAAAGTCCTTTGTTTTAGTAAATTTCTAATCCATTGCGGCCGCGATCGACTTACTTCGTATGTATTCTTGCCTGTAAAATTCTGTTTTTCAAATTGGAATTGTATTATGATAGCATTATCTATTGCGGCTGCGACCGACTTACTCCAGATATTTTTTGTCTTAGAATTCTATTAGAAAACAATTTCAAGTTTGTGGATGTTTCTGAGTAGTGCGACTGTGACCGATATACTTAACGATGTTTATTTTTGAATTTTTAATCCATTCTTGGTAAAACTAAATTGGTATTGTTTTCTTTTTTGTATTATCTGCTGCGGCTGCGACAGACTTACATCGCATATTTTTTGTTTCGTTTTAGAATTACTGTATCAAGTTGGAAAAGTGAAAAACCATTTCTAGTCCGACTCCAACGTCGCCATTTAAATTTGTATTAAACGAAAACATGAACATTTCTGGTTAGTGCGGCTGTGACCGACTTACTTAACAAATTCAGTCTAAAATTTTACTTTTTAATGCATTCTTGCAACGACTAAATTTGTAGTTGTTTGTTTATGTTATCTATCGCGGCTGCGACTGACTTACTCCACACGTAATTTTTTGTTCTAGAACTCACGTATCGAGCTGGAAAAGTAAAGAATTCAGTTGGAAAATATTTTCATTTTAGTCCGGTCCTGTCGATGACTGTTTAAATTTATTAAACAAGAACGCGGACATTTCTTGTTTTTTTCTAAATATAAATTGTTGATCGTCTTTTGTTTTTCAGTTTTAATTTTGTGAAGAAAATCTGTTGCAATCTCTTGCTTACCTTTTGTTCTAATTTTAACTAGGGAATAAATAAAATAAATTTTTGATAGTCTTGTGTTTTAATTTGGTTTGCTTTTATTTTTTTATTTTGGTTCATTTTTGTTTTCTTTTCCTTTAATGTCGTTGCTCTTCGTTTGCTCTAATTTTGGCTAAGGAATTAGTAATATATTTTTAATATAAATTATTGATCGTCTTTTGTTTATCTGTTTTAGTTTGATGCTTATTATTATTTTTTTGCTTTTATTCGAAATTCGTTGCTCGTTTTTTGTTTCGCTTTTGCAAAAACGAATGAACATCGTTTTTTATACATACAGTGATCGCCAGATAAGTCGCCAAAGGTATACGGGGTGGTAGTAAAATGATTAACAAATAACATTAATTAAAAAAAAATAAATTTCACTGTGGCGCCCTCCTCGATCGATACGCAAATATGGTTCTATCGTGAAGAGCTCTTGCAACATTTCACAGAAAATTAATGTTGCTTGTTAATAATTTGACTAACATGTAAGACTTTTTCCTGTATCTTTTAAAGTAAAGCCAAAGAAGCCACTTTACTCTTGTTCGAACTTCATTTTTAGCACCTTTGGACATTGTCCCAACTTTCACAGTGTAATTTTAGTTTGAGATGATACCACGTATTTATAGAATATCAAAATCTTCCTACTGCTACTAATAAAAAAAAACTACATGGCCCGACTTATCTGATGGTCACTGTATAAACTATAGCTACTATATAGTATACAGCTGGCTCGTCGTCCCTTTTGCACTTTTATTTAATTTAAGTTTTTTCAGATTTGAATTCAATCTCCCAATAATCTCTTGTTTGTTTTTTTTTTGTTTAAATACATATGTCTGTTTCTTTTCGTGTTAAACTTTTGTCGGTCTCTTGCTTGTTTTGTTTCCAGATCTTTTTTTTTAAATTTTTGATCTAATTTGTCGATAATCTTTTATTTTTTAATTTGCTAAAGAAATTCTCTTTTTTCCGACAGTTTTTGTTTTCTCAAATGAAGATGAATATGAAAAAATAAAATAAAATAACGCTTTTTCAAAATTATCAGATTTTTTCAAAATTTATCACAATGTAACCAATATTTAGAATACGTATTTTTTACTACCTTTTTTTTATCGTCGAATTTCGTTCTTCGTTTCTTTCCTTAGATATTTTTATTTATTTTTTCATTTTTTAATTTCAATATTTTTTTGTTTCTTCTAATATCAGACAATTGTCTTATTTGTTTTCTTTTTCCAATAAAATTTAATTTACCGATAGTCTTTTATTTCTTGTTTTACTAAATAAAGAAATTATTATTTTTTTCCCCAGCAAGAAATCAGAAAGAAGAAGAGAGTTGGCTGTTTTTCGTTTGACGACAAAATCCGAAGTTAAAAAGGGACAACTTTATTAAAAGTTAAAAAGTTGAAAATATTTCCTATTTGACGAAAAGAAAGAAACATTGAACAGATTCACCTTATAAGTAAGTACATAAAATATTGTCACGAACTCGGGTCCCCAAAGAAAGATCGATTTGAATTGAATTAAAATAATTAAAAAGAAAAAGACCGATGACTTACGAAAAATTTTTATTTTATAAGTTTGCAATAGGTTTCGGCTTAAGAAAAGCCATCTTCAGGCAGTGCGAGAAACGTGTGCTGTGTTCTGCAAATTTTGAGTCGTGAAAACAAAAAAAAATCCGTACTGAAGCATCTAGACGAAGGAGAGCGACCTGTAAGGATCTTCTGCGACATCAGTGTAAGAGGAGTTGGTATTACCTGGATTAAATCTTTTCCGGATAAACGAGGGCAATTTGTCAAAATTACCCATAGTGAAGATGCGTCTCTATCTGAGATTTGTTCGGAAAGGAGTATTATAAATATAGGCGTTCCTCGGGGCTCAATTTTAGGCCCAATACTTTTTCTACTGTACACTAATGACTCAACCTTATTAGCTTAGGGTGGTATTACTTTTACTATTTATGCGGATGATACCACAGTTGTTGTCTCTGACAATTCCCAAAAGACCATAGAAACTAAATGTAATTATCTTTTTAATAAGTTATCCAATTGGTATGCTATGCATAATCATTATTTTAATACAAATAAAACACAGTTTCTTCTCTTTCATAATTATCCAAAAACCTTGTAACTTTCCTAACTTAAAAATTAGAAAATTTTTGTGCAAAGCGATCGAAAGATGTCGCTACTTAACTGTCCATTAAAAATTAAAAATAATAATCCAGTCCCAAATGCACCCTCAACCAAATTTTTGGGCTTGCATTTCGATCAACATCTTAACTGGAAAGGTCATTGTAATTCGCTTATTTCTAAATTACATCCTGCAGCCTATTTATTTAGAAATTTAAAACATGTCTTGAATGAACAGCAAATGGCTAATTTTATATCAAGCGCAAGTTGCTTCGAGGCTTACATATGGTGTCTGTTTCTGGGGTGATTCTACTCTAAGTAAAAATGTTTTTACTTGTCAAAAAACAATTGTAAGAATTATGGCTGCAATCTAGCAGATTGCCATTTAACCCTTTCAGCCCGGATTTAATTAAATTTTTAAAAGTCATGTTTTTTGCATGAAATATGCTATTTAGAGACAAAAAACAACAAAATAAATTATTTTATTAAAAAAGAATTATTAATTACATGCAAAAAGTGGTGGTCCGTATGAAATACCACTAGGCCAGTAACGTCTTAGTTTTTTGAATGAAATTTTGCGAAACAGTTTCTATGTTCCTGAAGACACAGAGCCACCTCGCAAGTTACACAGTTCCACATTGTTCTTCTAGGATCATTTTTTGTGCTGCAATAGTGACATCGTCGTTTTGTTCCAAACGTGGGCATGTGTGCCACTTTTGAATACCGTATTTCTGGCAAAACATTTTTTATAGCAGTTTTCTTTTTGATTAGAAGATCTTCCTCGCTTTGGTGTTGTTAGTGGATTGGCACCTATAAGACCAACAGCTACTGCAATTTTATAATCCTTTAGGCTGATAGTAGTCCCTGGCAATCTTAATTTAAATAATATAAACGCATTTATAATGGTCAAGTCTAAAAAGTAAAAGAAAATTCGATGCCACCATTTTCTGCTTTTTCTGTCAATCTCATACAATGATTTCAGCATATCAGCTTTATCAACCCCGTCCATGTATTTATTGTAATTTTTAACTACTTTTGGACATTTCACTTGAATTGTAGAAGTACCATTGTTATGCCCCTTATCCTTTCTTTCTATAACTTCTATAATTTTCGCTGAATCATGAAAATTTGATATCACAAGTACACTGCGTTTATCCATCCATTTAAGACAAAATGTGCCATTTTTTTAATAATTTGAAATCCATATCCCCCCTTTTCATTTCTTCGCCTGCTTTTAATGTTGGATGGTTTATTCTGTCTTTTCTAATCGTTCCACATGCATAAATAAATTCGCTTTGAAGTTGATTCATTAGATTTACCGAACTAAAATAACTATCAAAATATACTTTAAAAAATTTTCCAACTAGGCAGCGGGTCAAATCGTAAACTACACGTTCTCTTGTGTCCTCTCTTTATAGGTTTTTTTTTTGGCAAATATTGCTTTAAAGTTGACCTGCCCTTAAATTTAATCATGCTTTCATCAATTGATTGATGTTCAGCTGGTTTGTAACAGTTTAGAAAAGTTTCACCTAGTACATCTAGAAGTGGCCTTATTTTATATAATTTGTCAAAATTTTGTTGATTGTGATTTGGCTGCAAGCTGTTGTCGTTGACATGTAAATTTCCCTAATTCCATGAGAATCTATCACGGGACATGACGCTACTGATGTAGTTATCAAGCAATTCATTTCTTGCCGACCAATAGTCTTTATAACCCGGCAAACATTTTATATCCATAAGTAAATTAATCCCTAGAAATATTTTTATTTGTTCAGATGAACTGTTTGCCGGATTGAATTGCATAAAGATTTGTCTGAAATGCTATATGGTTTATCAAGCGTTCGGGAAATAATTCCAAAAATAAATCTAATGGAGACTCAGCATTTATGGAAACAGCAGGGCCTGATTCTTCTTGAAAGGTATCAACTTTTGTTACGGGAAAATTTTTTCTCCAAAATATTTTTTCTGATACATCTGGAATCAAATTTATCAGGCTCAGCTTCAAAATCAACTGACCTCATCTTCTGAAATATCTAAAGCAGTTTCCGCATCTAACACATTTTCGAGGCAAGCAGAATTATCTTCGAAGTTCAAATTTTTCGTCTGTGTAATTTGTTTTTCAATGATGTTTTCCGGTAATCGCAAGCTTATAACATTCTCTACATTTTCTTCATCAGAATCTGGACAATCACCTATGTCCGATTCAATATTCGATAGTATTTCTTCTATAAGCGCGTCGAATTGAGCTACTGACATATTTTCAAGTTCGTCAAATGACCATTTGGACTGCTGAATATATTTTTGAAGTTTTGTTTTATTATCTGAAAATAATGTACATAATTTATAATAAAATAAGAAATTCATAAAACGTATTCAAAAGTGACATCTTATCACAAGGACCACTCAGCCAACTACATTTTTAAAAAATAATATAATCTAAAAGCAGTTTATAGATGTAGTAATATGATCACCAATAATATATCTTTTAGAATTTCTTACTTACCTGCCATTTCTTTTTATCAAAATGAGAAATAAACACGAATAATTAGCCTTAACTTATTTTTTTTTATATTACCGTCACGAACTACTTTTGAAATGTCAGTCATAATACCGTTAATTTGAATATTTAGCAAAAGTATCCCGTTCGTATAATAGAGGGTGATATAAGTAAGTATTTAAAAAATATCTACTTTATCAGCTACTCAAATAAAGTTGTCAATAAGATTTTATTAGGTGATTCCTGCGAAGTACCACTAGGACGTAAAGGGTTAAAAAATTTTTAATTTTAACACTGTATGGTCGTTATATTTTAGAAATTTGTATACACATTTTTAAAAATAAATCAAAATTCACTTTAAACTGTGATTGTCATAGTGTTAATAACACCAGAGGCAAAAATTATTTTCATATTCCTTTTACCAAATGATTGAAGGTAGTTTCTGGTGCCCCCAACCACATTGGGTTAAAGTTTTTTTAATACGCTGCCTAATTACATTACATGTGCCCCGAATCGAACCATCAAAAAGAAACAAACGTGAAAAAATTGATTTACTTCATGACTCATTCATGTTAATAATATCCATTTTTTGCGTTTGCTTTTTTATGTGTCGCTGTAAGGGCCGATACTTTCATCAGTGATTAACTTTAATCTTTGGTTTATTCCTATAAAAACAATTGTCTTTACAATTGTAGGCAGGTGAATAAACCAAAGGTTAAAGTTAATCAGTGATGAAAGTACCGGCCCTAAAGCTACCTATATCCTTAAATTTAATTAAATGGATGTAAAGAAGGCGTTTTCTTTATTGCTATTTATTAATTTAAGAAGGAGTTTGGTTATTTTATTGAATCTGTTGTATTTTATTTATTTGAAGGGCGTTAAAATTTCTGAATCTCTTCGACGCAGGACGGATCTTGAAAACGGACGCCGACTCTTAACCCAACCAGAAGGCAGGAGGAAGGACTTCCAATAAAAATGAAATAATCAACCACATGCGTCAACCGCAAGCAATATCAGCCAATCCGAGATGGAATTTTAACCGCAAATCCCGCCCTTCTAACCACAAACCAACCGCAAGAAGAGGTGCGTCGAGACGTCGATCTGGAAGCGTCTGGAACCTGAAACTTTGATATGGCGATTGATCTGGCCACGAGAACTCGCTCTCGCTTATAGGTACAAATTTAAACACATCCAAAGTTGCTCCTTCCTCGTTAAGTCACATTATATGCACACACAAAAAAATATCAGTAAATAGATGAATGCACAATCGATAATCGTAATTTTAGTAATTTTTTTAATGATAATGCTACGACGTCGCAACGCACTCTAGCGAAGAAGGGTGTAAGCGTTTATATTTTCAAGACGGCGACGCTTTTCTAAAGAAATTCATTTCTCCTTATAAAGCCAAGGAAAACATCCTCGCACATTCAGACTTTCGTAAAAGAAAAATCAATACCGAAGGGAATGAATTTACCTACTAACTAACTCCAACTTGCTTTTTTTCTTGGTGGGGGTTGCATAAAACAAGCGAATGGGGCAAATTATTGTTGGCTTAAAATTATTAGTTGTTAATGAAAAAGCTCAGGATCGATGAGCGCGAGCTTCCGCGAACGCGAACGAACGAATCGCGTCCGAGCGTGTGTAGGTAAGGAAGTACGACTTTTAGCTGCGAACTTTTCTAAGCCGTTTCCTCCCACTTTCTTGGCGCGATAAGAAACGCAAAAGTTCAAGAAAATGCCGGCAGGCGGCGGTCGCGTCATAAAAATGCGCGGGGGCTCCTCTTGGAAATCTTGCGGTCGCTTTGATTGCTCCCTATTGAAGGCCATATTTCAACTTCGTGCGTTCCTTGTTCTGCCGTCAAGATGCACGAGTGGCAGAATAAGAGGGGTATGTTTTGTTTTGTTTTGTTTGTGTTTCACTGAAAATTGTTCCGTCAAGTCGAGTGTAATAATTATCGTGAAAGGGATGAATTTAATTATTACGTGTATGTCACAGAAAAACGTGGGCATCTTACTTAACAAAATTACCGATACGAAATTTGGTAAACAAGGAAAATGTTTTAAAACAATTGAAGATGTAATAAAAAAAAGTAAAGCTAAGTTAAATAAAGGGCTTCTGTTACGTAACCGAAAGAACGCATGTCTTTGCTAAGACGCTTGCATTCATGCGATTCATGTTGTCAATTGTCAGCTGTCATTTCTTCATTTATGCGGTTTGCATTCGTAACTGTTTGTGATTTTAACAAAATAAATTTGAACTTTAAAATCTATTCGAGCTTGTTATGCTGCACTGCAAAATGGTTTTTAAATTAGAACAAAAATCACTACGGTTTAGTCTTCTGAGGTCTTTTATAGGTGCATTCGACATCACGCTCGGAGCGCTCGGGGTCTTCCTTTGTCTCACTCTTACATACACTGAAGCTCATTCGCTCTCCCTCACACTTCTGCTCAGAGCGTGCCCCGAGCGTAATGTCGAACGCACCCTATGACGTCTTACACGCTACAAGAATGGACATATGTTCTCTGATTAAATTCTGATTTTTTTTATTTGACAGCCCGTCATAAAACGTTAAAACATTAAAAGGCATAACAATTTTTTTTGGGCAAAAGCGCGATGCAACACAAGTCAAATTTTTATATTTTATACTTTTGATAGATTAGTTAATATAAGTAGGGTACTGTTTCAGTTAAAAAAGGCTTCTACAAACTGTGACATACAATCTAAAAAAAAGAAAAGAAACAATGTTAGAAGGGGAGGGGGAAACAAAGCAACAGACTTACCTGTGGTCTTCCTAAGGTTCCTAAACTTTTTTGTCTCGTAGACCACGTGCCAATTTTTTCTGTTTTGGATAGACCCCCCCCCCGCCTTTCTAATATTGTTATAAATGCATCAATTTCAAATGTGTTTTTGACAGCTGACAAAGTGCTACTCACTTTTAATATGTTTAACTGTAGTGTAGAGTGAAAAAGTTAAAAAATAAACACGATAAGTCTTATACATTCAGGGTCGATATATCAATCACATGTTAACTTTAACTATCTGTTTATCAGGGTTGCCAATGTGCGGGCAATGTGCCCGCAACACTGATAAACAGATAGTTAAATTTTAAATTTAAGCAACTTTGCGGGTAAAAAAAATACGTAGGTAAAAATTCATATTTTCAAGGAAGAAAAAAAAAACAGACTAATTTTTCAATTTTTAATTGACGATTTGTTAGTGATGTTTCAGCTATATTATTGGCAACAAAGAAATCACTAAAGGCGGAAGCCGACAAAAACTAAAGTAACTAACTGACAGCCAAATCAACATTGTCGAACAGTGCCGCCAACTCTACCGATAATTCGGTGGACCTACCGATTTTCAAATTTTTATTTTTTTTGTAATTTTATCAATTTTCTTTATTTCTAGATCGTCTTTTGTTTTATTTTACGTTAAGAATTGCACAAATGTCAAATCTTAATTTTAGAAAGTTTTGTTTATTTATTTAATGGGAATTTTTTAAATTTTCGTTTTCGTTTTCGTAATTTTATAAATTTTCTTTATTTCTCGATCGTCTCTTGTTTTGTTTTTCATAAAAAAATGCACAATTGTCAAATTTTAAGTTTAGAAAGTTTTGTTTATTTAATGAGCATTTTTTTAATTTTTATAATTTTTTGTAATGTTATTTAATGAGTTTTTTTTTTAATTTTTGTAATTTTTTTCAATGAAATTTTTTTAATTTTATAAATTTGTCGATCGTCTTTTGTTTTATTTTACGGCAAAAATTGCCTAAAATTCAAATCTTAATTTTAGAAATTTTATTTAATGAGATTGTTTTTATTTTTATTTTTTTCTAATTTTATTGAATGAAATTTTTTTATTTTTATTTTTTTTTAAATTTTATAAATTTGTCGATCATCTCTTGTTTTATTTTACGTCAAAAATTGCACAAATGTCAAATCTTAATTTTAAAAAGTCTTGTTTATTTAATGAAATTTTTGTAATTTTTATAATTTTTTTGTAATTTTATAGAAAATAGAACGTATTGTTTATTTAATGAGAATTTTTTAATTTTACATAATTTTATTTAATGAGATTGTTTTTATTTTTGTTATTTTTTTTCTAATTTTATTCAATGAAATTTTTTTAATTTTATAAATTTGTCGATCGTCTTTTGTTTTATTTTACGCCAAAAATTTCCTAAAATTCAAATCTTAATTTTAGAAAGTTTTGTCTAATTAATGAGAATTTTTTAATTTTTAATTTTTTGTAATTTTATTTAATCAGATTGTTTTCATTTTTGCTATTTTTTTCTAATTTTCAATGAAATTTTTTTATTTTAATTTTTTTTAAATTTTATAAATTTGTCGATCATCTCTTGTTTTATTCTACGTTAAAAATTGCACAAATGTCAAATCTTAATATTAGAAAGTCTTGTTTATTTAATGAAATTTTTGTAATTTTTATAATTTTTTTGTAATTTTATAGAAAATAGAAAGTATTGTTTATTTAATGAGAATTTTTTAATTTTTATTTTTTGCAATATTATTTGAGATTTCTTTTATTTTTATTTTTTTCTAATTTTATTCAGAATTTTTTTTTAATTTTTATTTTTTTAAATTTTATAATAATTTATAAATTTTCTTCATGAATCGTTCGTCTTTTGTTTTATTTTACGTTAAAAATTGCACAAATGTCAAATCTTAATTTTAGAAAGTCTTGTTTAAAGTTTTTGTAATTTTTCTTTTTTTGGAATTTTATAGAAAATAGAAAGTATTTAATGAGAATTTTTTAATTTTTATTTCTTGCAATTTTATTTGAGATTTCTTTTATTTTTATTTTTTTCTAATTTTATTCAACGAGATCTTTTTTTATTTTTATTTTTTTAAATTTTATAATAATTTATAAATTTTCTTCATTTATCGATCGTCTTTTGTTTTATTTTACGTTAAAAATTGCACAAATGTCAAATCTTAATATTAGAAAGTTTTGTTTATTTACTAAGAATTTTTTAATTTTAATTTTTTTTGTAATTTTATAAATTTTCTTTATTTCTCGATCGTCTTTTGTTTTATTTAGCGTCAAGAATTTTCACAATAACTGTCAAATGTCTTAATTTTAGAAATTTGGACCCAGTTTTGTTTATTTCATGAAAATTTTTAAATTTTTTTAAAATGATTTCCAAAAATAAAAATTTTAAACATGATTTTAATCAAGTGATTTAAATTAGCTCAACAGAAATTCGGAGACATCTATCGGAATTTTGCACAACTATCTTCCGAAATGCTTCGCTTGGTCGGTTGGCAGCACTGCACTGTTGCCGATTGCCGCCCACATATTGAAGATTTTAACCTGAAAAGTCTGTCGTGCAACGTCCATGTGTGTAAGGTAAGTCCAATAATTATTAGGTATTTAAATGAAATAAATTTTGCACCATTTCATTCATTCATTTCAATTTCATTATCATTACTCAATGTGGGCAGATGTGGGTAAGAGCGGGTTTTTTAAAATTTGAAAAGGGTAATCGGCTTAGAGTGGAATGGCAACACTGCTGTTTATTCCCATAGTAACAGTTATGAAAACAATAATTCCTATGGCAATAAAATGAAAATAATTCAAAATTAATTAATAAAAAAATGGAAATCACGTACGATTAAATGTGAAGGGATATTATATATAGTTTACAATAATTACAATTGTTTAGAACAGGGATTCCCAATCTTTTTTAAGCATCGACCCGCAGGAGAAAAAAAATGCCATCGACCTCCTTCTCAAACTTAATTTTTATTGTAACTCTAAAACGATTTGTCTATAATTCAACTAGATTCTTGTCCGATGATGATAATTTGTATAATAATAATTTCTTTATAACTTGTCAACAAATCAAATAAATCTTCAGTGTCATGACATTGAAGCTGTCAAACGATTTTTGTCTCTTGACAAGCTATAAAGAAATTGTTATACAGATTGAAGACTTTCACTTTAGCCAGTAGTACTTTCATGAAGAGTAACAAAGAGTATGTGTATGGGATTGATTGAACGAGATGAGTATTATAGTTGCATCTAAGCCACAGATGAATATTTTTCGCTGAATTTAAAAAGAAACTTGATTTATGAAATAACGACCACAAGAAAAACGTAAAGCAGCTGAGCAATGCCTTTTAGCATTTAATTGGTTAACTAGTTCATGAAACTTGTTCTATTATTCCGTGTTTGTTGTGGATCCAAATTGATGATTTCCTTTTTGGTCTATTATTATTCTGAGCATTTTGACGTATAGCTTCTCAAAAACAGTGGGAAGCATACGTAGTAGACTCTTAGGCTGGAGAAAGAAGCATCTTCTGTTTTTTCCCAGGTTTGAGGATCGTAATGATTTGGGCCACTTTTAAACTTTACTACTGGGGAAGTGGTTTGTACGCAAGACTTGTATATTGTAACTAGGATAAGAGAACCAGCAACGGTGTACAGCTGAGAATCAGTCAAGCGTAACATAAACATAAAACGATAACATAAACATAAGAATGACTCCTTCGCAATTACGTAACGTATGACTCACCCGCGTGGCAGAAGGCCACCTGCACCATTACAGCGGGCCGACTATAATTGCGAAGGAGTCATTCTTATGTTTATGTTATCGTTTTATGTTTATGTTACGCTTGACTGATTCTCAGCTGTACACCGTTGCTGGTTCTCTTATCCTAGTTACAATATTTTTCACTGGATTTGTTAGGAACCGCTGAAAAAATTGAAATTCTTAAATGGTATTGTAGCGTAACTTCTGTACAAGCAATTAATTTATTGCTGCTTTTAAAAATATTACGCTCCTCTGATTGCGTACATACGCAGTGTTTGCTGTAACTTCCACTGGATTGTGTAACATATTGCAAGTCGCTTCCTCTTTCTTGCTCTTCATGAATCCATTATTGGCTACAGTGAAAGTCTTCAATCTGTATACTAAATAACAATCAACAGGTTGGTTGCACAAAAAAATGCAATGAATCTTACGTACAACACAAAATTTTAAAATAATATTTTAAAATATATACGACCCCCAACTAATAGTTCATCGACCACCAACCTAACCTTTCAGGTCCATCGACTTCTTCAAGTGGTCGTCGATTTCATGGGGAACCCCCAATTTAGAACGAAGCTGGTTATGAGATGGAGAATAACAACATTATTTCATTTGTCTTTGATAGTTACAAAAAAAAAGCTGCGAGAATGAAGTGCTTGTGAAAAAAAAAATGGGAGATCGGTAGACAAATGAGAGTATAACTAAATATAGAGATAATAGCTGAGAAGCAAAAGGCAAACAAAATATTCGGAAATTTTCAGTCAACTTAGAATTTATTGTGGTAACCCTGATACCTGACTGCAGGTGACATGTGACATGTCCTAATATGGGCATTTCGATAATAGCGGTTTCTGATTGGTTGAGGTTGACGGCGTCATCCGATTTAGCTTGTTTCAACCCTTCACTTCTTGTTTTAACATTGGCGATGCCTGTATCGTTGTGATTAAAGTTATCGGAGTTTTCTCTATGAAAGATCAGGAAAACTCAAATTCGACTTGTCGGAAGTTCTTAATGCATCGGCAAACGAGTTCGGGGTGATTCTCACGACCCTGCCAGGGCCTGGTTTTCCTAAAATTCAGGTAATGTTAGGCTAACGGCATGACAGCATCTTGTTTTTTTTTCTTTTAACTTAGGCTTTTTCTTTGGGATACTCTTTTGGCACTCGGTTATTTGACCGATATTTTGGAAGCTGTTTCGGACTGCCGACTCAGTTGCAGGGGAGATAACCACAGGACGTATAGGACATATTCTTGGTTGCGTGAGTTTGTTCAGTATTAACTACTTCGAAACGCTGCGTTGCTAAAGAGCGAATTTTCGACAGATTTTGCGCCGTTAATTTTATCTGATGTAAATTATTGTAATAGAAATAAGACGGATTAGATCTGAAGTATCGAGTTAAGTAAATAAATAAGGTGCACAACATTCTTAAATCACTTTAGACATAGTTTTGCGGCACATATGATTAACCTGTTTGTGACATTTGTAATTAAGTAAAAGAAGTAAATAGCGGCTTGGCTGGCAAGGAAAAGTAACTGTCGACGTACGTTTCGGTCTTATTAGATTGTAACCTTTCCGTTACATTTGTAATTAAAGCAAATATTATTTTGGCTCCTTGTGTATTTGTGCCACTATCCTAAACATACAGGAGAGTTTTAATTAAATCACCTGTGATTGTTGCGAGCGACTGCAAAGCCCAGACACATTCGAGACCTACTTCGAATCAGCTGTCATTTTGTTCATCCCAGCGCCTACTATAAGATCTGTTTGCCCACACCCATTCTTCATCGTTGCTAGACGACGAAAAGCTGATGAAAGACTTGTTACCGATCAAGGTAAATAATTCACGTTGGAGTTTTGTGGTAGCAACAGGAGGTCATGACATATTTAATTTGCTCTTCCGCGAAGAAAAAAACTTTGATATTGTCACGTTTAAAGTATTACCAGTTTTGTTTAAATTAAATGGAACGCTATTTTATGTTAGAACTAAAATGTCTTTATTAAACGCTATGTTATAAAATAAACTGTCTTTAGCCTTAAACTTAATTTAACTATCACGGATTTATATTTACTTATATTTATTCGGAATTATCTATTACTCATTCATGCTACTTTAATAAATCTAATCTTACTTAATTATAGCATCTAAGCTTGGAGTGGGTCTGGCCTCCGAAGCCAGCCCTTGGCTCGTAGAGTCTCGCTTCGTGCACTTATTCACTTGATCACTTGCTTTCGACTATTACTGCTTTGCGGCTACTGTTATTCCTCTGAAGACGACCAGATAACTGATGATATATTATAACAAATGTGTGTCTTATATACTAAAGATGTACATGACGTCATGACCAAAAGTCCACTAAATTCGGTGGATACGCGTAGTTACTAATCCGGAAAAGGTGGTGTCAGGATTTCTTATGCGGTTACCAATTTATTTGGAACGCAAGCTAATTGTTTCTTCGTTAAACCAGTTACACATTGCTCCAGTTATTTTACTACGTCGGCAACTCCGATGAACCTGTAAGTTCAACGACAAAGCGTTGGAAGTCCGGTTCGCGGAGTGTGCAGATTCAGTAAATAACTCAGGATTACGAAAACATTTTAAATCAATTAATAATTTCTAAATTTCTCGTAATCGTGACAATATATCTGAGAAGGAAACAGAAACCGATGAATAAATGAGGGCAAGAGAAAAATAGAGAAAATAAGACTCATGTCGTTAGAGATGAATGGGACCTCAAAGGTACACAAAAAGGGAACGAGTAGGTATTAAGGGAAAACGAAAATTAAGAGGTGAGAAAATGAGTTGGGTACCAGAGGGAGCTGGAAGGATCACGAAAGTGTTTACAAAGCAATTGAAAGCAAAAGTTGAGGGATCTCAAGAGATGAGCAAACTTCTTGAAGAGAGATATTTACACAAACTCTTTTAAACGGACACTAAATGGCGCACAAACACTTAACGTTTCGCAGTCGTTCGACAGCTTCTTTAGAAGTGAAAATATAAACATGTTGTCAAAATGTTTAAAAGAGTTTATGATACAATTTTCATCGGACAAGAACCAGCTTTAATTAGAGATATTTTCATACATGCATATACTACAGCAATAAACCTTGAGGAAGGAAAATGCTGATAATGCAAGTGGACATAAGCGTGTGCACTATGAAAATAATGAGAATAAGTAACCGTGCGCCATCTTGTGACAGCTTCTGCCCTTGCAGAAGCTATGCGCGAGATGGAAATATTTTGAATTTGAATGTTACGGGTGATGTCATTCTACCCCTCTTAGCGACACCGCCGCCGGACAGATTATTTAAATACTGCGATCTCAAAAAAGAGTGAGTTCCTGTAGAGGTTCTTCTTTATAATTTATGTATCAACCAGGCTTGTATCTATGAGTTTTTTTTTTATTTTTCAGTTTTCTCATCCAACTTGTTTAATTAAGCGTAAAGTGAAAGTGAAGCTTGACAATTTTTCTTCAGAATGAAAGCGATTATCAACTCCTAGAGCGAAATAATACGTGACGGTCAGAATCAATTAGGTTAATTAAATTTTCAACGGTCAAGGATCTAATTTAATAATTATTTATTAGAGTGTCAAATTATAGAAAAGAAATATAAACAGAAGACTTATGTGTCTCGATACCTATTTAATTAATTAACGCATCAGTTATTCATTATATGTTATTGGATGGGCGCTCTCCGTCCGGTGAACGGTGACCCGTCGCCCTTTCTCTCTTGCTTGTCTGTTTATTAGGGTTAATCGACAATGGGGTAGCCGTTATAGGCTACTAATTAGTGGCGACAGGTGCAGCGTATAGCGGCCAGTGCTGTTGCTAAATCTGGCGAAGCAATTGCATTACTATCCTATAGTGTACTACAAATAACCCCTACGCTCGCAATTTTTCATGCACGCGCCCTCCAGGGATTTTATTTTCCTTTCGAATTACCGCCGCCCGCCGCCGGGAGAATTCCATGCCCGGTAAAATAGTTTTTCGTCGAAATTTTGCTGGGAGCGACTGTACAATTTTTTTTTAAAAAGGGAGAAAGCGAGAAACAGTTGTCCGAAACTTTGCCGACCGCTTGCGGTTTAAGGTACGAAACGAGTTAAAAACTGAGGGAAAAGAAGGGTGGAATGCACTACGGAAATAATGCTTTCAGGAATTCGCGCGTTTCACAAAGTATTTAATCCTAGTTGTTTTCCTTTCACAATAATATTTTACAATTTAGGGCGGCGGGGGGCGGGGGTTGCTCAAATTCTTCATATGTGACACAGTTCTTGAGGGGGTGTGAAAATAAGTACGACTCCACGGAGTGCGTGATTTTACACGTCGTACATTGCCGAAAATGAAACAATCTTCCGAACTATGTAGTTCCCAACCAGTGTGGGGCGGGCGGCGCGGCGTCGTTTCGTTTGCTGAGATGCATTCCCTTAGGTGTAATAAGGGCATAATCTTGATTAACACATACTACATCTAACTGTTAACCCCTTCCTGTGTTATACTGACTGCAAGGCCCCCTTGTTTCCTTGAGAAAATATATATGTATGTCATTTATACGAACATCCGCTAACTGAAACTGTTGTCTGTGTTGAATAACAGAAGTTTCTTCAGCTTAAAATATACATATACGGCGTGGAAGTAATACAATAAGCTGTCATTGTTACTGTAAGAAATCAGCGTTTCGCAAATCATTAAGTTCATTGCGTAAGTTAAACAACGTCGTCTACGCGACCGCCGAAAATTCGCTTATCTAAAAATTATGTAAACAAACGACTTGCTTTTCCAAGTGATTTGCCGCATAGGTGACACATCAAAAAAGCCGACGTTATGCAAGCACAAGAGCGGACGATTTAGCAAGTAGCCCGCATGTAAAATGTTTCGTAATCGGAATTTCCGGTATAAAACCATATAAAAGGCGACTTAACCAGCATTCGAAAACGATTTCACTTCATCAACTTCAAAAAAAGAAACATTCAGTTTCGGACAAAATTTTTCATTCCTGCATATACAGGGTGCACTCAACATAAAAAAAACGTAAAGCTGGACATTAGAAACAAAAACCAACACGAACTTGTTATATAACTCAGACCAGTAAGCATAGAACACTTTTTCAAAATTTACATTGACGTGATTGGAAGTTTTTGGTAAGAAAGTGGGGCTTACTGCTATCAAACTGTCAAACACAAGAAATATGGTTGGGGAATAACTATACGAAGGAGAAATCTAAAGCAGTTGAAGTATACAAGTACATACAAGTATCCTTTCAATTTTAGAAAAGGATAAGTTTTTCTTAAAATGTCCGGCAAGTATTTTAATTAAAACCAATCAGAGTGTGAGTAGGAGGGGCCTGCAATTAAAAAAAGAGTTATCTTAGATTATACGGTAGATTAATTGTAATTGTAACCAATCACAGAGTGAGTAGGAGGAGCCTACGTTTAAGACTCCCGCCCCATTGTTTTAATAAAAAATTGAAAGAGCATTGACCACGCCCGATTGTACATAAAGAAGGCGGGACGTGCATCTAAAAAGAAAAAGAAACACGAAATAAAATAACTTTCTAGGAGTATCCGCCAAGCGCGTTAATTATAACCAATCATAGAACGAGTAGGAGGGGCCAACATGTAAGAAACCATCTTAAAAGCCCGATTATTTTAGTAAAAAATAAAAGTGTATTAACCGTGACCAATCGCGCAATGAGGAGGAGGGGCCTAGCTCTAAGCAAACATCTCATACGCTCAGGTATTTTAGAAAAAAGTGAAAGCACATTAACTACGGTCAATCATACATAAGAGAAGGAGGGGCCTGCACCCAAGAAAAAAAGATTATCCGAAAAGAAGGAGGACTTTGGAAAAAAAAATATAAAAGAAAATCGAAGAAAAGGGGAGGCGTCGTGAAGCAACACGCGATTGGTGGATTCTGGCAAAACCTGAATTCAATTTTATTGTTTGATAGTAAAGCGAAATGATCAGAATCACGATCGCTTTTGTTTCTCTGGCGTTTTTCATGAGTTTACGACCATGACACGCGAATTACCAAGGAAAATAATTGGATTATTCAGGTTTAAGGTGGAGTCTAATGTTGCAAAAACAAAAGTGTAGGTAAGAGTGGGCGTGGCAAAAAAATGCACCAAAAAAATGCGACTGAGTTTCATGATAAATATCACGTAGCCAGTAGTCGTGTGGTTGCAACCATCTCCCACTGGGAGACCCCCCCAGAGTCCGAAGGCGAAATTAACGTTCGTGTGAACAAACGCCGAAAATCCGCTCATCTCTCTGTATCCAGTACCATGGTTTGGGTGAGAAAACATTAATCATTTGCTAATTGGTTATGTTATTAGAAACTAACAACTGCTTTATTCGGATTACAAAATGCTGTTTCTTCTCGTTATAAGGTTATTTTGAATTGGTGTCGTACGATATTGTTCTGAAATAACCTTCAATAACGTTTAAATTTTACATTTTTACCGAATATCTTACTAGATTGTAATCAAACAAACCAAACGATTCTGACCTGAATGGTATAACTCATATCGTCAATCATATTGTTACGGTATAAATCGAAACAAGGGGCATAGCGTAGCTTAAATATTATATTAAACATAAATAAATACAGACAAACATAATTGTACAAAGTTCAACTTACCCTAATAGCACACTTTAACAAAATAGAGCCTACATCATGCTCTCTCTGACAGCAACTAGTTTAAGATCTTCCTACTTTATGCAGATCGCGGGGTTTTTATACAAAGTGCAACTCGAGCAATTCCGAGTTGTTACGAGACCGGAAAGATTCGACAAAACACGAGATAATTTAAATCCGTTTTAACTTGTTCAAGGTTTACCACCTGCATCGTGTGTCGAGGTCATATCTGTTGGCGCCGCCGAGATGCATTTTCTCTTATCTCAAGTTTGCTAAATAAATCCAATGCATGAATTTACTTGCATCTTGTCACAATATTGAGAACTTGATGGAAGGATTTCCGGCATACAAACAACAGTTTTTGACAATTTTGTTAAAAATATGTTCATATTTTCTATAAGAAACCAGTTTTTAGTAAATTATCAAGTTTAATGCGTAAGCTAAATTCCATACAACGTCGCCTACGCGACCGCGAAAAATTCGCCTGCCTAAAAAAAAAAAACGTAAACAAACGATTTGCTTTGCCGTCATGAGTCATGACTGACCTTTGCAATAAAACTGTATTCGGAGAATTTCAGCTACATAGGAACGAGATGAATTATCCTTTACTTTTAAATTGCACGATCACACATGATATTCAGTCACGTTTTATATGGATCATACCGGAAATTCCGATCATGAACAAAACCTTGTACGTGAACTGAAGTTACACAATTTTCCATGACTCATCGAGATTTTCCTCGATTCGTTCGCTCTTAATCAGGTTTGTTTATGCTCGCATAATGCCGGCCTCTTTGATGAGTCACCTCGGCGGCTATTTGAATATGCAACGTGCAGATGTTTTTGCAAGACCAGTCTCTTTAACTTATCGGGATTTGATTTTCGATTGGCGTCGTCAAATTTGAAGCGCTCGACTCCTTGAATATTGACTCCCGTGCGTCCCTGCCCCCCTCTCCCGGAAAAACAATTTTAAACTAATCCTTCATCTGTATTATCAAAAGTAATGTAAGGAACCAGCATTTCGTAAATCATTAAGTTCATTGCTTAAGTTATGTTCGAAACAAAAACTTGCCCAGCTAAAAACAACTTAAACAAACGACCTGCTTTGCCGACATGAAAGAAGAATTTCAATTGCATAGGTGACTCATCGAGAAAGCCGGCGTTATGCAAGCATAAGAGCGGACGATTTGGGAAAATCACGATGGCTCACATGCAAGACATTTCGCAATCGGAATTTCCGGTATAAACGATAAAAAAGGCGACTGGTCGTGAACATCACCAGAGTCCGAAGGGGTAATCAGCGTTCACCGAATGTCAAGGTGTCCTAGTGCCTAGTGACCAAATCCGAAAATCCGTCCGTCTCTCTGTATCTACATCCAGTATCATGGTTTGTTATTCTCCTGATTTTAAAATGTTTTGTAAGAGTAACATCAACATTCTTTTGTTTTTCACTCATCTTGTTCTTCGCATTTCGTTGATGTTTTTTTTACAACTTTTTCTTACTCTCATGATTTTCAAATGTCTTTTAGGAATACTATCAATATTCTTTTGTTTTTGGTTTATCTTGTTCTTTGCAATTCGTTGCTGTTTTTAATGTTTTTTTTTCTTCAAATCTGCAAATATTAGGTACTTTGTAGGAGGACTGTCGATCTTCTTTTGTTTTTCATTCATCTCCCTTTTCGAATCTCGTTATTGTTTCCCATCAATATTCTTTTGTTTTCCATTCTTCTTGTTTTTCGCATTTCGTTTCTGTTTTTAATGTTTTTTTTCTTACAATTTCTTGCTCTCATAATTTTCAAATATTTTGTTTTTCATTCATCTTATTCTTCGCATTTCGCTGCTTTTCCAGTGTTTTTTTTACAACTTTTTGTTATTGTCATGATCTTCAAATACTTTGTAAGAAGACCGTCAGTCTTCCTTTGTTTTTCATTCATCTCGCTTTTCGCATTTCGTTATTGTTTAAATATTCTTTTGTTTTTCACTCATCTTGTTCTTCACATTTCGTTGATGTTTTTAAGCTTTTTTTTACAACATTTTCTTACTCTTATGATTTTCAAATGTTTTTAGGAATACCATCAATATTCTTTTGTTTTTGGTTTATCTTGTTCTTCGCATTTCGTTGCTGTTTTTAATGTTTTTTTTTTCTTCAAATCTTCAAATATTAGGTACTTTGTAGAAGGACTGTCAATTTTCTTTTGTTTTTCATTCATCTCGCTTTTCGAATCTCGTTATTGTTTCCCATCAATATTCTTTTGTTTTCTATTCTTCTTGTTTTTCGCATTTCGTTTCTGTTTTTAATGTTTTTTTTTACAATTTTTTGCTCTCATAATTTTCAAATATTTTGTTTTTCATTCATCTTATTCTTCGCATTTCGCTGCTTTTCCAGTGTTTTTTTTTACAACTTTTTGTTATTATCATGATCTTCAAATACTTTGTAAGAGGACCGTCAGTCTTCCCTTGTTTTTCCTTCATCTCGCTTTTCGCATTTCGTTATTGTTTAAATATTCTTTTGTTTTTGATTTATCTTGTTCTTCGCATTTCGTTGATGTTTTTAATGTTTTTTTTTCTTCAAATTTTCAAATATTAGATACTTTGTAGGACTGTCAATCTTCTTTTGTTTTTCATTCATCTCGCTTTTCGAATCTCGTTATTGTTTCCCATCAATATTCTTTTGTTTTCCATTCTTCTTGTTTTTCGCATTTCGTTTCTGTTTTTAATGTTTTTTTTTACAATTTTTGCTCTCAGAATTTTCAAATATTTTGTTTTTCATTCTTATTATTCTTCGCATTTCGCTGCTTTTCCAGTGTTTTTTTTTACAACTTTTTGTTATTGTCATGACCTTCAAATACTTTGTAAGAGGACCGTCAGTCTTCCCTTGTTTTTCATTCATCTTGCTTTTCGCATTTCGTTATTGTTTAAATATTCTTTTGTTTTTCACTCATCTTGTTCTTCGCATTTCGTTTATGTTTTTAAGGTTTTTTTTACAACTTTTTCTTACTCTCATGATTTTCAAATGTCTCTTAGGAATACCATCAATATTCTTTTGTTTTTGGTTTATCTTTTTCTTCGCAATTCGTTGCTGTTTTTAATGTTTTTTTTCTTCTTCAAATCTTCAAATATTAGGTACTTTGTAGGAGGACTGTCAATCTTCTTTTGTTTTTCATTCATCTCGCTTTTCGAATCTCGTTATTGTTTCCCACCAATATTCTTTTGTTTTCCATTCTTCTTGTTTTTCGCATTTCGTTTCTGTTTTTAATGTTTTTTTTTACAATTTTTTGCTCTCATAATTTTCAAATATTTTGTTTTTCATTCATCTTATTCTCCGCATTTCGTTGCTTTTCCAGTCTTTTTTTTTACAACTTTTTGTTATTGTCATGATCTTCAAATACTTTGTAAGAGGACCGTCAGTCTTCCCTTGTTTTTCATTCATCTCGCTTTTCGCATTTCGTTATTGTTTAAATATTCTTTTGTTTTTCACTCATCTTGTTCCTCGCAATTCACTGCTGTTTTTAATGTTTTTTTTTTAGAACTTTTTGTTATTCTCATGATTTCCAAATATAGGATAGGAGTACCATCAGTATCGATAGTTCATTTGTTTTTTCATTTGCGTTATTCTTTTGATTTTCAGACTGCGTTTCCTTTTCTTTTCTTTTACGCTCCGTATTTCACTGGTGAAATTTTACAGTTTATTTTTGTTTTCTTCCAGGTATTGATTTTCAGCTATTGTGCGCCGTACAATTGTTGATTTTTCGTTTTTTTTGTTGCGTTTACTTTTCTTTTCTTTTACTCTCCGTATTTCACTGATGAAATTTTATAGTTTATTTTTGTTTTCTTCCAGGTATTGATTTTCAACTATTGTGCGCCGTACAATCGTCGATTTTTCATTTTTTTTTTTGTTGAATTAATTAATTTTTTCTTATTCATCACATTTCTCAGTTTTCATTTATTCCTTTTTTTAACTGGGTGAAGAAAGAAAAACAATCATTTGCCAATTAGTTATGTTATTAAAAACTAACTGTTTTATTTGATTTGCGAAATGCTATTTCTTCTCGTTATAATATTATTTTGAATTTGTTTTGTATCGTGTCGTACGTTATCGTTCTGGAGTCATCTTCTTGACGAGGCCTTGTTTGAGAAGTTCGAAAGTAAAGTCCCTCACATTACTTTATAACTTGATTCCCTTATACCTCTGCCCCCAGGACTAACCGGGCCCCACGTTGGGCGCCAAATCCGTTATCACCCAATTATGAAGTGGAACGTACGTATTGCAAATGTTCTTTCTGTGGAATAATTAAAGTCGTCTTGGTTGAACGCGAAGTGCTAGTTTAAAATAAAGAGATTTCTTTTGTCTTCTGATGGCTGATTATTTCAGCGTGAAACTCGGCTTTTATTTTAGGAATCGTCCTGGCATTAATATTTAAGTTTTACTGCGCGTGATTTACTTTTAATAAAACGGCAACCAACCAGCAATTATTTGGGCACGTATAATATCCGTGGGGTGGAACTAATTACTTTGCCTAGAATTTCGAAATTTGTTGCTGCGCATTCTGCGCTGTTTGAAACTATTTATTTCACGTACCTACCCTGGGTACGGCTATTTTGAAAATTGGATTTATAGCTGTGCCGGCCCCCTCCATTTTCGATGGACGAGTTGGGTCAAACTGTGCCGGCCGTTCCAAATACACACTGAGCGAATCAATTGGGAACATATGTATGTAATTATTTGCTCGTAATTATCGCATGTTATACAGCGCCGTTTAATTCGAAATGAACTTCAGAAAAAGATCCCACCAATTTGGGAACATTTTTTTAATATTAAACAAGCCCAATCAAAAATGGATTATGAACCTAACTTGTCTAAAAAAAAATTAATGGGAGGGTTCCGTTTAGGTTGGTTCAGGATTAAAATTGGCGGCAGCGAGCCAAACCAAGTTATAAATGCGGATTCGAATCGAAAACTGTATTAATTAAATCAAAGTCAATGTTCAGGAATTGGTGTGTGACAAGTGAAACGTCACCCCCTTGAATACACAATGCCAGTGCCGTACCATGGTTTAGGGTTTCATTTTTGATCAATTAGATCTCGATAAGATGTCTTTTTTTATTTCTCGCATAATCTGCGAAATAAATAGGATTCACCCTGTGTATAATTTCGTTAATAAAGGATAGAGAACATTGATAACTTTCGATTGATTATTTTTGAAGCAAGCAAACAAGTATAACATTCCTACTTACCTGTTTAATAATTGCTGCTAAGTTCCTTTGAATTGTAGCACCTTCGTCGTGCGTGTAGGGGCAAATACAAAAAAGAAAGAAAAAAAAAGACAGTGAGTGTTTATAAAGTATATTTATCGTCGTTGTTATTATTTTACATATTTAATATTTTTACAAATACTTTTTTTTACGTATACATTCAAATGTTAACACATTTTTTTTTAAAAAGAAACTTAATCTTGTTAGTCGTAACCTTAACCGAAAAAAAAAAACAACGTATAATTTGAATCGAAGCAGAAATCGGCACTGTTGTACTTCATTTAATTAACTATTTACGAAACGAACTGGAACTTCTCCTCGCTGCCAACATACGTAATCGTGTGCGCATACCAAAATGTTTAAAACATGTCGTACGCGTAAAATTCAGTAATTAATATACATGTGAAAATTTTCAATCTTCTTATTTGGGGTTCCCATGTAATTTTAGTTTTATTACACAAGAGGTAGTATATAACATTTATCTTAGATATATACAGTTCAACAAGTAACAACGAAAATATTGCACTAAAATCACGCGATCAGTTTACGGAACGGAACGTGCATTTAAATAAAGCCTTCTTTTACCGATAACAATTTTATTGCACGCATTTTTCAATATGGCCTCCACACAGCATCCGTATTCTGCGCAGGTCCGCGCTGCCCGCCGTTGTTGCTCAAGCCACGCGCATGCTCGTCTTGTCTTTGCGCAGCCGCGGCGCAGGTGCCGTTATTTGACAACAGCAAATCAGTCGTGCCATTCATCTGTCTTTGGTTTGTCGTGGATATGTGATCCATGACGGTTTGCAAGTCATTGTGGTGCCCCTGTGACGAATGCGTGTGCAACGAATGGAAGTTGTGCGTTTGGTTCGCAGCCGAATACAGCTGCGAATACAGCAAACTGGCCGGAAGTACGGGGTACAACGAGTTATTGCAGTTGCCGCTGGAGTACGTGGTGGGCGTCATGTTTTGATGCAGGGGGAAATTCGAGTTGTTCACGTGGTTCACCCCCAAACTGCTCTGCGTTAACAGATCATCCTGGACGGGACTTTCCGCAGCGCTCGAGTTATCCGAAAGCGACCTTGGACCGGACAGGGAAAACTCGGCGTGATTCGTGGAATACCTCGGCACTAAGAGCGAGGCCGAATGGGCGCTGCTTTGGTTCGAGTGAGCTTGGGAGGAGACCAAACCCAGGTGTTGATCCAAATCTGTCGAGGTCGTATCGGGTAATACTGCAAACGATCGTCAGGTTACTTCCTAAACTGAAAGTAAGCCGAGTTAGTTACTCACGTGAACTGACGGCGGTACTGCCGAAAGTATCTTGGGCGGATGATTGATCCGGAGTTGCACCGGAAAATCCTAGGGCCGGAGTGTTGAACTGCGTTGCCGTGGGCGCAGCGCAGGACCCCAAAGAACTGGGCGTAAAATATGGCGAGTACGCCCCTGCCGCGCTGTAGCCCCAGTGGGAATTCGTACTGGTCAAACCAAACTGAGGCATATCTGCAAAGACAACGTACACCTAGGATTTTATAACACTTTCATACCAAACACGTTAAAAATTGTCCTAACATCTTCACAGTATCTGCTTTAAAAGGTACACGTCCCATATGTGAGATGGGATACAGGAGTTCGCGTCGTATTGAATCCTATGACTCATGTATAGGTGGTACGTGTTCCCAAAATAGATAACTCCTAAATTGGTAGAAGAAGAAAAAGTATATTGTAACAAGGAGATTAGAACGCCACCGATGCAAAAGGTTACAGGTACATGAAACAGTCCACTATTAACTATTATATGTATAATAAAGGAAATTATAGTGACACTTTCAATAAAATGATACCGTCACAAATATTGCTTTGGAACATTCGCAAGTAATTGCAGAGTTATGGTTAATGATTGCGGATGGTATAGTCCTTCGTATTTCTCATTTTGATAAGCCGTCCATCCCAGCAAACGCACTGATAATCACGTGCTACCGCTAGATAGTCTGCAGTGCACGCCCCTCACCACCTCCAAACTCTACTAGCTCTGCAGGCTGGTACCCAAGCCGATAATATCCATGTTTCACCCATCGGGATGGATCTGCCACTCCTAGCCTAGCATGCGGACTTTCAAACACTCCCCCCGCTAGTCTAACCCAATCGATTGGAATTCAGTCAGATCCTTGCGGTACCAAGCTTTCGTTTTCCTGGTTTTCCCCTACCAGATACGTTAGGTATGACCCAATAGAGACTCTATCAAGCTTCCGAGGATGCATTGTCTTTTCTTCAACTATTAGGGATCACCCTCACCTGCTGGGAGTCCATCGGGATGGATCTGCCACTCCTAGCCTAGCATGCGGACTTTCAAACGCTGCCCCCGCTAGTCTAACCCAATCGATCGGAATTCAGTCAGATCCTTGCGGTACCAAGCTTTCGTCTTCCTGGTTTTCCCCTACCAGATACGTTAGGTATGAACCAATAGAGACTCTATCAAGCTTCCGAGGATGCATTGTCTTTTCTTCAACTATTAGGGATCACCCTCACCTGCTGGGAGTCCATCGGGATGGATCTGCCACTCCTAGCCTAGCATGCGGACTTTCAAACACTGCCCCCGCTAGTCTAACCCAATCGATCGGAATTCAGTCAGATCCTTGCGGTACCAAGCTTTCGTCTTCCTGGTTTTCCCCTACCAGATAAGTTAGGTATGAACCAATAGAGACTTTAACAAGCTTCCGAGGATGCATTGTCTTTTCTTCAACTATTAGGGATCACCCTCACCTGCTGGGAGTCCATCGGGATGGATCTGCCACTCCTAGCCTAGCATGCGGACTTTCAAACGCTGCCCCCGCTAGTCTAACCCAATCGATCGGAATTCAGTCAGATCCTTGCGGTACCAAACTTTCGTTTTCCTGGTTTTCCCCTACCAGATACGTTAGGTATGAACCAATAGAGACTCTATCAAGCTTCCGAGGATGCATTGTCTTTTCTTCAACTATTAGGGATCACCCTCACCTGCTGGGAGTCCATCGGGAACAGGTGCCCGCGTGGTAAAGTGTTTATTTAATTAATCAAGAGAAGTCAAGCTAGAAGGCCAGGATGAAGTAAGAAAACCTCTGCTTTTCGGAGGGTACGTAGTCATAGTCTTACCATGTTAACAAGCAGTACATAGGTTGGTTCGTCTTTCAGAGCTTGGGCACCAATCAGCGCGCTCGGGCGTTTGCAACCCCGCAGGAGCATCCGCAAACTCATGTTATCAGACCGATCCGGGGTGCACACCCCTCGTCCTTCTGGTCAAGCGAAACCTATCTAATCTTTGCTAGCTATCCAGGCTAGTGCCGGAGCTGAGATTAGTAGTTCACACGTTGGGATGTGCACTGATCTGCCAACTAAGGTATGGATCGTCGGAGACGCAATGTCCAGGATTCTCCCTTCAGTTAATAGGTCCTCGCTGTCGGGACTTCGGATGGTACAATCGATTTGGGCTAAGTGCCAAGAGGCCTTTAGTAAAGTTAGACGTTCCCAACTTTTAAGACAGAGAGCTGGATCCAGTCAATTTGGGACATATAAAGTTGTCCAAGTTGTTATAATAAAGTCTTTCAAGCTACTTATTGTTCGGATGGATGGTACAGTCCATTTGAGATAAGTGGCAGATCTGCCAGAAGTATCTAAAGAAGTCGAGAAGTAGACATCCCCATTTTAGCAAAGTTACCCGCACAGTATAGGGTGCTTGATTAAAGAAAAAAGTAGATCATTTCATTTTTAAACCCATGTATTTTTCGGGATGGTACAGTCAATTTGGGACAAGTGGTTTGAAACCTGCAAAGTGGTCCACAGAGGTCTTCAATAAAGTGCCATCTTTCAAGGCAGATAATTGGGATGAGGTAAGAAACCATTTGTTTTTCGGATAACTACCTTGGATGGTATAGTCGACTAGGAACAGGCAAAGTGGCCCGTAAAACGTAGAGTGATTAATTAAAGCGAGATGTACGTAGACCTCCCCGCCTTTCACAAGACTGAGAGTCGGAGGGTTAAGGTAAGAAATTTTTGAATACATGAATACATAACCCCCTCTTCCCCCTGGATGGCATAATTGATTTGGGGCAGGCGGCAGCTCGGAAAAATGGTTCACAGAGTATAAGACCCAGTTTCATAAAACGTAGTTAACCACTCGATCAAGTTAATTGTGTGATTAAGCAATATCATTGGAGGAAACTAATGATATTGCTTAATCACACAATTAACTTGATCGAGTGGTTAACTACGCTTTATGAAACTGTGCCTAAGGTTTTTAAAAAAGTCAAAGGGTAGACTTCGCCGTCTTTCAAAACAGAAAGTGGGGGTAAGGTAAGCTTTTTCGGACATACTGCCCCGAATGGTACAGTCGATTACAATCATTAACGTTTTGCAAAATATTATGTTTTAAATTTATACTTCAGTTAAACGAAAAATTCCTTTTACATATATCAGGTGCCCATAAAAGATGTATGTGTCTTTTTGCTTTCCCTGACCTATCCTTAACAAACATAATTTTGTTTGGACATGTTGTTTTTTTGCTGTTACTCAGTTGCACAGGTAACAGGTCTTTTATTATATGATCATATTCTATACCCTAGTCTTTCTGAGACAATGAAACGGTGAATGTGTCATGTGTGAACATCAGTTAAACGAGAAACTTACTTATACATCAGTTGTCCATAAAAGATGTACGTGTGTCTTTGTTTTCCACTGCCCTACCCCTACCAAACATTTATTTGAACGTATTGGCCCGTATTCTCAGCTTATGGTTAAGGTCGTGCTTAACTAAAGTCGTGATTAAAATAAACAAGAAACGATGTACTTAACTTTATGTTAAATGTGTAAGAGGGTGACAGACGAGTGTTGCCAGCGGAAATCAACATGTTATTAAATTAATGATAAGATGAGTATACGTGCCATTGTGGCGTATGGATTCTTTAATTAAGTGATCGTACTGTACGAGTATAAGATTTTTTTTAAGAAAATGTTTTTTTTTTTAAATATAGTAATAAGTAAAATAAGTAATCTAGAGAATAGTGTCTACAGGGTGTGGCATTTAACCGGGTTTCTTCATTAACGCCGTTCCTATTGAAAATATGGAAAAATGTTTTATACAAAAGTATCATCCTTTCAAGCTCCGCACAATTTAAAATTATTTTCGAATATACAGGTGTCCCAGTTTGGCTGTACGATGTACTACTTCGTTATTTTAAATGGAACACTCTATATTTTATAACGAATTTGAGTTTGTCAGGTTATTTTAGAGTAAGTTTGATGAGGGTTCCCTATACCTAAGTCCTACGGTTTTTAAGATATTAGGCTTTGTTTATGGTTTTTGGAAAATACGGATATAACTTTTACAATTAATATCTCATGAATGAAGATAGTTAGAAAGCAGATATTGTGGTGCTGTTACAAGCTAAGTGGAAGGTATCTATCGCAGTAACAAAATTTACTTTTCATTAAACACGGATCGAGTAAAACTGTTTCCATTTCGACAACAATTGAAGAGCAATAACTTTTGTTTTTTAAATGGAACGGTGTTATTTTTATATCGTCGTTAGATGCTCCATAAAAGTATCTTTCAATTAGCTATATAATTCCCTATACCAATTACGGACGATTCAGGAGATATTTCATAATTTCTACATTTTAACATTTTAATTAAAATCAGGACTGAGTATTTACTGAAACAGTTTATGTGTTTTAAGTAAAATATCAATTTGCTAAGTTTTTTTTAAGTCCAGGTTGTATAAAATTCAGTTAAAGACATGATTAGTTGTTAAGGCTTGTGATAAGCTAAATAGTAACGAATAAAATAATTTTAATTGGTATTTTTATTGTGTATTGTTAAGACAACCAGACAATCAACTTGATCGTATGGTGGATTACGTTTTATACAGTTTTCCCTAAGATTTGAATTTGAGTTTCTAAAACTTTTGTTTTATGCCAAATAATAAAGTATGCTATACTATACACATTATTGGCGAAATATTTAATAATCATATTTGAACATAATAACTAACAGAATGAAATGCTGATTTTGCAAAATAAAAAGCGAAACTTTTAAAAACTATAGGAATAACAAAATAATTCTAAAACGTCTTGTAATTTCACAGTAAGTGTTCAAAATTTGCACCGTTTTTTTTCTAGACATAACCGAATCCTCTTTTTGAAATTACGCTCGACATTAGCTAGCATATTAGGTGTAATACAAGTAAAATGTTTGAGTAAATATTCCTGATTTTAATTAAAATAAAATTCAAAATTATCGGGTATTCGGTCAAAAGATCAAATTTAAAAACCTTTTTTCAGTGCTAAATTATCACTCTTGAAACTATTTCGTAAGTCATTATTTTTAATTACTTAACTTATAACATTTTACTGTTAAATATTCATTGTTACAGAACGCGAAAGCTTAGCACTGAAAAAAGGTTTTTAAATTTGATCTTTTGACCGAATACCCGTAATTTTGAATTTTACTTCGATTCCCAACGGTCGATACTCCTTGTATATTACTGGTTCCTGTATATTACTGGGGTTTTATCAGCATATTGAAGTTACTTTTGGACTAGAAGCTTCTCTTCAACTGAAACTTTGGCACAAAACCAACAACAAATTGGCACATATTTTAAATCATATTTTAAACCATTTTTCCTCCTAAGATGTCGTCGCCTAGGACTCATCCCAAATCACATTGCAAACAACTCTAGAAATTTAATCTGCCTGTTGGAAACGGACCATGGACGAATCAGAAAACAAATTTTCAATTTTAATCACAGGTTGGGAATTAAGGCATTAAATTTCGAAATTAAAATTACCAACCACCAAATCTTTAAATTAAAAAATTCTTTACAGTTGTCCATTGACAAAGCTTCACAATTACTTCCTATTCATATTATTGAAGAATTTAATTTCAGGATTAATATCAGTTATAAAAAAATTTTCAAGCAAGTTAAAGCCAAAAGCATTAAAAAATTAGAAAATTTATGCAATGATAACAAACTCAAACTTTTCAATAACAATCAAAAGTGGTTTGTGAATTTAACTAACTCTGACATTCCTTCAGAAACTAAGGATCTTTTGTCCTTAGGCCCTAAATTCAGTGTACCTGTTGTAACCAACAAAATCCATCTTGGCAAATTATTGTCCAATTTAGAAAACTTACTAGATTCTGTCCCTAAGAACAAAGAAACTTAACTAGATTACGTTTTATCAATATTACCACTAATTTTTTACAAAAACCTACTCTAGGTTCTGCATTAAACCTCCAGTATGACCGATGCAAAAAATTCTTGCTAGATAACACTAATCTTTTGGTTTTAAAGGTTGATAAAGGTTCCACCACTGTTGTTATGGACAAAACAGATTACATCTCTAAGACACATTCTCTTTTAGAAGATGAAACCACATATAAAAAGTTAGATAGAGATCCTACTGGACCTATCCAATCCAAATCCAACGAGATTGTCAAATCTCTCAAATCATCAGGTTTCATAAATGAAGAAACGTCTAGAAGACTAACAACGTATAATTCTGTGTCCCCAAAACTGTACTGTTTGCCAAAAATTCACAAAGAGGATGTTCCCTTACGACCTATTGTCTCTTCTGTCAATTCACCTGGTTACTTTTTAGCCAAGTTTGTTTCTGACATACTTACCAATGCTTACAAAGATCGTAATGATTATAACATTAAAAATTCTTTCAATTTTGTACAACAATTTCAGAATTTCAAGCTTCCTGGTAATTTCAAAATTATATCTCTTGACGTAGTTTCTTTGTTCACCAACATTCCTATTGATCTGGTGATTGATATTGTTGGTAATGATTGGGATTCCATTCAACCTTTTTGCAGTGCAAACAAAGTTGAATTTCTTAAGATTTTAAATTTCTTACTTAATAATAGTTACTCTTCATTTCAAAATACTTTTTATAAACAAACTGCAGGAGTTCCTATGGGTTCTCCTCTTAGCCCTATATTGGCCCAAATAGTCGTGGATCATTTATTAGATAACGTAATTCCTAAATTACCTTTCACATTTGCTTTTATCAAAAAATACGTTGATGACAGCATCTGTTCCATTCCCTCTGATATGATTGAAACTACCTTAAACACCTTTAATGGTTTTCATACCAACTTAAACTTCAATGTTGAGGTTGAAAATGAATCATCTGTCCCCTTTCTTGACACTAAAGTTGTCAGATTACAAGATAATTCAATCATATTATTAAAATTATATTATTATATATATATATATATATATTATATTATATTAATCAAAAAATTAACATTTTACGTGCTCAAAAAAAGAGAGTAACGTTAATCTCACACCCTTCTTTTCTCAAAAAGAATTTAGTTCAACTCAAGACTATGTTCTGTAATAATGGTTACCCACCTCCTTTGGTCAACAAAATTTTATTTTCTAGTTCTAATTCCAGCAACAACTTCACAAATAACAACATTGCCTCTGAAATTATTTACAAAAGATTACCTCACATTCCAAACTTTACTTCTCAGATCACAAAATGCATCAATAATTTGAATATAAAAGTAGCCAAATTTAACGTCTTACCCATTAAATTGTTTTTTAGTAATCTAAAAGACAAAACTCCCATTAATTTACTTTCCAACGTAGTTTATTCCATACCTTGTTCTGAATGCAATCAAGTCTACATTGGTCAAACTTCAACTTGGTTAAAAACTAGAATCTCCAAACACAAATCTGATTGCAAAAATTTCTTAAACAAGGTGTCGAATATTAATGCTTTGGCCCAACATTCACAAATTAATGATCATAAGATTGATTTCAACAATGTCAAAATTTTAGATAAAGAATCCAATTATCGTTCACGTCTGTTTTTGGAAATGTATTTTATAAAAAGACATTCTAATTCAATGAATTTTAGGTCTGCCACTCAGAATTAAACTCGTCTTATGAATTTTTAATACAATTTTCGAAATCAGACTTGAATGATAACATTTCAAATTTGCCTCCTTTAGGTTAATTCACACATGCGCTCTTTTAGTTGTTTCACACATGCGCTTTAACAAATTTTCACTGTTTCAATTCTTGTCGCCATTTTGTGATTACATGCTTTGAAATGTTTTAACTTGTTTCGTCAATTTTAAACAATTTATATGGTCACTAATAACTTTTCTGTGATGTAAGGACTAGTGTTGAATGCAACTTTTAATATGTGCTAATTATCAGTCTTGAAACTATTTCGTAAGTCATTATTTTTAATTACTTAATTTACTGTTAAATATTCATTGTTACAGAACGCTCTGATGAAGCTAATAAATTTTAGCGAAAGCTTAGCACTGAAAAAAGGTTTCTAAATTTGATCTTTTGACCGAATACCCGATAATTTTGAATTTTACTTCGATTCCCAACGGTCGATACTCCTTGTATATTTAATTAAAATGTTAAAATGTAGAAATTATGAAATAATATTAAATATCTCCTGAACCGTCAGTAATTGGTATAGGGAAGTGTATTGGTAATTGAAAGATAATTTTATGGAGCCTCTAACGACGATATAAAAATAACACCATTCCATTTAAAAAACAAAAGTTATTGCCCTTCAATTATTGTTGAAATGGAAATAGTTTTACTCGATCCCTGTTTAATGAAAAGTAAATTTTGTTACTGCGATAGATACCTTCCACTTAGCTTGTAACAGCACCACAATATCTGCTTTCTAACTATCTTCATTAATGAGATATTAACTGTAAAAGTTATATCCGTATTTTCCAAAAACCATAAACAAAGCCTAATATCTTAAGAACCGTAGGACTTAAGTATAGGGAACCCTTATCAAACTTACCCTAAAATATCCTGATAAGCTCAAATTCGTTATAAAATATAGGGTGTTCCATTTAAAATAACGAAGTAACACATCGTACAGCCAAACTGGGACATCCTGTATATTCGAAAATAATTTTAAATTATGCGGAGCTTGAAAGGATGAAACTTTAGTATAAAACATTTTTCCACATTTTCAATAAGAAGGGCGTTAATGAAGAAACCCGGTTAAATGCCACAGACTGTATATTATCAGTTTCTTTTTGTGAATTGAAAAAATGTAAAACGGCATTTCTGTTTCTTTATGTTTTGCCTAAAGTAATCAATTATTTAAGGAAGTGCAAGCGAAATAATCTAGCGCAGAAGAACAAGAAGGAGAAGAAGAAGTACGAAATGAAAATCTCCGAGACGTCCCACAAGGATAATAAATAAATTTCATTACTAAATACTTTGCATTCAAATCATTTCATTCGTTGTGTAAGAGAAATGAATTAGTTTTTGCTCCATTTACAGCGTTCCTTCTCCCCGAAGGGATAATAACGCTAAATCAGAATAAGATTCAGGTTGCGGTCGTCGAGGCGGAACGGCGAGCGAGACGCCGACGATTGGGCCGATCGGAATAAAATCGTAAAAAGGACGAAAAATAAAATGAAACAATTTGGGCCGAAGTAAAAAGCAATTAATCCGTTTTGCGGCGGGCGCATTCGATAACATGCGGACAAAACGCAACCGTGATAGGTTTTATAAAAACGACGTGCTGATGTAGGATGACAGTTGAAAGCAGCGGGAGTCCGGTCGATATGCACATCAACTGTATTACCGGCATGCACAAAGTACGCTCCATTACAACAGCCCATGATGGCAATTACACGGGCAAATTAAAAAATGGAGATCCTTTCAATTAATTTTGGAACCGAGCTGCTTTTAAGCGGTCGGCCTTTGTTACTATTACTTTATTCATTTAAAAACTTAAATACTACTAGTTGCATGATAAAATATGTACCCAAATAAATTTTTACTTACTGTTGCAGTTTCCTATCGGCGGCATTCTAAATCCGGTCAAAGGATCCGACGCGGCGAAAGGAAACGGACGTTGACCAAAGGCAAAGTGGAACTGCTGCTGCTGTCCTAAAAGAGACAACACTACATTAGCGTATTACACTGTCCGATTCTACGATTGCAAAAAGAGTCGAAGGAATCTTCCTTACTTGCTCGGGATAAATCATCGTCCTTGTGCCGGGGCGTCGTGTAGCGCATTAGGAAACCGCAGGACTTGTTTGTGAGATAGCAAGTAACTTCAAGTTTATGCCAGTTTGTTCTGAATAGCTTCAACTTCCTGCTATATTAGTTCACTTAACCTTAAATACTGTACTTGAACGGTACTTGCTACTTATTAATGTGATATACTATGACAACTGCTAGCTCCCCCTTCTAACAGCCACCAAATAGTTTCCTTTTGTTGCAGAACAAAATTAAATTATATTTTTTATACTTAGGGCGGAGATATCTATCTCTTAATAAACTGGCTAATAGTCATTAGACGAATAACTATCATGAAAACAATTCATAAAGAGAAAAATCATTAATTACATTGAGTTTTTTTGTTCTAGAATTCTAGATTATATTCTACACAGTTCTACGAAAAGGTTAATATCTCAGCGACTATGTTTTTTTTTTTAATACGTAGCAATAACTAGGAATCGGATGTGTATATTTTATGCGTCACGCTGTGACGTCAAAATATGTTATTCCGATGCCTACTTATAACACATACATTGATCGCCAAACAAAGCGAAATACAAATTTGAAACTGTTATAACGTTAGGTCCGCTTAAATTAAAAAAAAAGATATAAAACTGAGTGCATTCCTTTTTATAATAATAATACATTCGTTATAAAAAAATAATAATAAAAGAACAGACAAAACGACGTAAACCCTGAAAGGATTAGGTAAACGAAATTGGTTTCAAAAAGGATAGACTCTGCCATACTCTACATGAAATATGTACTACTTCTAACATATGATTATCAACTGTCAACATACTAGACTGATGGCATGCACGAAGAAATATAAAAACAAAACCAAGATAATAAATCAAATAGTTAACAGAAAATTAAAAAGAGGAAAAATAACATAAATTATCAGGGGCCGAAACTGACGTGTTTTGCAGTAAATAGAGAAAAGTAGATTTAGACGAAGGACAAACAACAAAATAAGCAACGTAATTACACAACACTAATTGAAGGGGGGAAAGGAGTTTATAAGAAGGCAAAGCTAAAAATAAAAATTTCTGTTCTTATCGCGACTTGCATCGGCAAGTCAGGAAAATTCTGCCTCTGCAGCAAGTGGAGGCGAGAATTGATTTGACCTGGTGTGGGCGTGACAAAAGAAGAAACCAAGAAACGACGTCAGTTATATTTCACCTTCGAACGTCATTTGTTTTTCATGAATCAATCAGCTTTTGGTTTTACCCTCGGGGATTGAGTCGCTTTTTTATTTGGAAAAGTTGAATGACTTTACTTGTCAAGAAACAGGATAACAATGTCAATTATTTTCTGTTATTTTCGACTAATCGTTTTTGTTTTTCACGAATCAATCGCATGGTTTCCAAATTCAAGATCCACCGAAACCGCTACCTCAGCATTGCTTGAAAAAATACGCAAAAATCTCGATACCAATAGAGTATATACTATTATATACTATACTACTATATATATAGAGGAATATACTGGAAACTAAGCTCCATGTTATCGGAACACGAGGCAACATCTTAACACTTCTCCTATCCTTCTTAAGCAACCGAAGATTTCAAGTGGAAGTAAAAAACATCAAATCAACTGCACATGGCATGGATCTTGGAATTGCACAGGGCTCAACCCTTGGCCCATTACTGTTTCTGTTGCTTGTCAATGACTTGCGTACGCACGTCCCTGACGGCTACTTAATAATTGCTGACGACACGGCCTTCATAGTATCCGAGAACTCGCCTACCAAAGTGGAAAATAAAGTTCACTAAGGACATTCATAACTGGTGCAGAAAAAATAAAATAATACTAAATGCTGATAAAAACATCTACGAGCCCTGCGCCAAAAGTATTCGCCTACCTGTCTTGTATAAAGAAAGAGACAGTTTAGTCAGTGGTAGATTATTTTTCGAGAATAATAATAATAAATAAATATAATTTTAAATAAAATTTTGATATTTAAATTCTAATAATGATTTTATTTTCAAAAACAGCTAGGCGAATACTTTTGACGCAGGGCTCGTATGTCAAATTCCATGGAGCAAGTAAACCACATCTGGATCTTACACTCTCGGATTCTGTTAAATTCCTGGGGACTTGGTTGGACAGCAAGCTTGATTGGTCTACCCATGTCGATCAAATGGTCAACAAACTAAACAGTGTATACCGTGCCCTTAGGAAACTTAAACGGACCATGGATATAACTGCGTTAATGAATGTATACTATGGTAGCCTACAGTCGTTGTAACAGATACAGTGTTGTAACAGATACATTTTTCAAAGTATCTAGATTGATATACAGATACTTACCCTAATTTGTAACTCGACACATATACTTCCTTTTTAAAAGTAACGAGATACAGATATAGTATAAATGTATCTAGATACCTTTTAGATATTTTTAGATACACACATAAATGTGTTACGTAATAAGAAAAATAATAATGCTTTTTATTTCAATAAAAAATAAAAACTGACAAAGCATCACAGTTTGAAATTGAGAAATGTCAAACAGAAAAAAGAATTATCGTTTGGTGACATTAACAAAATTACACTGAAGAGTAGTACAAGACATCAAATGTACGTATCGATATATCGAATATCGATATGTATCGAGTATCGGCTACCGATACGTATCGATATGTATCGAAATATCGGATCGATATGTATCGAAATATCGGATCGATATGTATCGATATAATAATAATAATAATATTTATTACTTCCATAAGACCACAAAGACATGGTATCGGATGAGTCAAAAAATATAAACCAATATACAATACTAAACTAAATTAATACAACGTAAATAAATATAGGATAATGAAAACACGTTAAAAAAAATCATATTGGTACAGATATACCATTAATTCAAAGTCAACTAGTTATCCTGAATAAATTCATAGAATGAGTAGTAACATTTTTCAATGAAGAAATCAGCAATACTTAGCTTAAATTTTGTAAAACTTAGGGATTTGTACTTGTCCGGAATTTTATTATATGATGTGATTGCTAAATATTTTGGCGATTTTTTAAAGAATGATAGTTTGTGACGTGGAATTTCAAATACTGATTGGTATTGTAACAATGATGAAAATTTAACTTGGGCCACTGAGTTGCATTATTTCTGGCATATAGAAGTAGCTGAAACATAAAAATACATGGCACCGTCATTATGCGCCACTTTTGCAATGAACTCCTTCCATAAAATCGCATGGCTCTTTTCTGGAGTAGTAAGATTCTTTCAATATCCTTTCCTGATCCCCATGCAATAATGCCATATGATAATAAAGTATGAAAATTAGAAAAATAAAATGTTCTTAATATAAATGCATTCACAGATCGCTTAAGGTGTTTTAAAGTATAGCATAATGGCGCTAGTTTTTTGCATAGCATATCGACATGATGAGTCCATTTACATTTGTTATCAATTATGATACCCAAAAATTTGGTTTTCTCAACTTATGCTATACTGGTATTGTTGTAAAGAATCAATAAGTTGTCATCTATGTCTTGTGAAGCAATGAAAGTAATACAAACTGATTCTTCGGCGTTTAAAACTAGCTCATTGTCCAGAAAGTATTCCTGAGTGATTACTGATTAGCAAATCTGATTGTGCATTTGCAACCGCCTGAATACTATTTGTGTCATGTGAGAATAGAGACGTGTCGTCTGCAAAGATCACGGCATTACTCAATGGAAAGTCGTTTACATACAGAATATACAAAAGTGGTCCCAGAACCGAACCTTGAGGAATACCTCGATTTAGTGTTTAGAGTTCATTCCGTTCACTGCGACGTAATGTTTCCTGTCCGTTAAGTAACTCCTCAACCAATTCAGCGCTGTGCCCCTTATACCATACTTGTATAGCTTATTAAGTAATATGTCGTGATCCACAAGATCAAAAGCTTTGCTAAGATCCAGAAACAAACCCAAACATATGTCACCTTTATCTAATTTGGCATATAATTCCTCCAAGAAATTTAAATCCATGCGTTTCGAAATATAAGATTGAAATATTGAACAGAGGCTTAAAAATACGAGATGAAAAATAGAACTGGAATAAGTTTAAATAATAACGCCCAATATTCGACCATATAAATACAAATAAATAAATAAAATCTTTAGTTAGTCTGTAATTCGATATTTCAATACGTGCCGGTATATCGATATTCGATATTTCGATACGTATCGAAATATCGATATTTCCATATGTATCGGTATTCGATACCTATCGATATTCGATACGTCGATACAGCTGAGAAAGTGTATCGATACAGCTGGCGTATCGATACGTATCGATATAGCGATACATCGACCCAGCCCTATAGATTACGTTGCATATATTCTTCTACTAAATATGGCTCCAAAGTTAATCGAAAATAAGTGGGCGTGATTAGTCAAATAAAATTTCTTTCTTTATATTTCTAGTGCGTTCCCTGTCGTACGCATTATAACAGGATGTTATAAAATAAATATTTTTAATTTTATTTAAAAAATGTATCTCTGTACCTCAGAGTCAGACTAGGTTAAGTCCTAAACACGATTTTACGGTAGAGCGGTTTAAAGTTTGAAGTAATGCAAATTTGACTATTGCGCGAACAATATTTATCATAATTTTTTAAACCTTTACATATTGCTGTGATTTTGAGCATATACCTTTTCATTTAAATTTTAATTAATCCTAGAAAGGAAATAACACAGCATATATCCCCTAAAAATAATTTTAAGAATTTTTATCCCCAAAGAAAAATTTTAAAATTATTTTTACACCTTTTGCCACCAAAAATTTCATTACTTAAATTAAAATAAAATTTTCTAAACTTATCTTTATTTTCCAGGTTATCCTACATAGGGATGTAATGCGCTGATGTGGAACTTCCCTCGGACATGGTCCCCTTCGATGTTTTCCAGCTCAAAGGTGTTACCAAAGAAACTCCTTTTTATCCTAAAAGGACCCACAAAAGGAAGATCTAATTTGGCGCATTTTCCTTCTTATCTTCTACCCAGACGATAGTTTCTTAGTATAACTAAATCGCCTACATTAAATATTGTCATTTTTCTAATTTTTCTGTTTTCTTTTTCTATATATTTTCTGGACTTGTCTTGTATCCTTCTTTTAACCTTTTCTAATTCTTCTTGTAAATTATGGGGTATTTCATCTTTCTCCCATGGTCTTTCCGGCATTCTCCCTGTCTTCAAGAAATATGGTGGCACTCCAGTTACAGTATTCAGTGTCTTGTTAATATATTCTTGGACTATATTAACGTATTTTGCCCATTGATTGTGTTTTTGATACGTTAATATTCTTAAATATTTGATAACTTCCTCTATATACATTTCACATGGGTTAGCTTGCGGATGTCTCACGCTACAAAAACACACGGTAATACCCATGGTTTTCAAAGCGTTAGTGAAACGAGGCGTGTTGAAATAAGTAGCATTATCCGCTAAAAGTCTTATTGGTGTTCCCTCTTCTTCTATAAAACGATGAATGATGTTTATTGCAGTTAAAGTTGTACACTCTCTTGTTGGAAATAAACGCACGTATTTTGAGAAAACATCAACAATTACAAGAATATTTTTGTATCCATGAATGCTAGGTATCAAATTTTCAAGAAAATCAATCGCGACTAAATCAAAAAGTTTTTCAACAACGATACTATTAATTTGGTTTGCCCTAACACAGTTTTTGTTTTTTCCTAAAATGCAAAGTTGACATTTGTTTAATAATTGTTTAATCTCCCCATAATCGTTTCTTGAATAAAATGCCTCACGGAGAAGCATCCAGGTTTTTCTTATTCCTATATGGCCATATTCATTATGTAGTTGACTTGCTATTTTCCTGGTTGTGATTTTATCTACCAAACATAATTCCTGTGTTCCGATTATCTTAATCACCAAACCGTCTTTCAAACTATACCCCTTGTACGTTTATCCGTTTAAAATCCTTTATTTGATCTCTTCTATGTCAGTATTCGTTTGTATTTTCATTATGTTTTCTCGCGAATATACTCCCTCTGCTTTGTCTATATTATACAAATTAAATCTAAACTAAAAACCCTGGTTGTGTACCATTGCCTCTCCTTCAATCTGGTCAAAATTTGGTTTTTGTTTCATCACCTGGTTTACTTGACGAGTATGTCGATTTTGCATCGTATTTGCTGTGTTTTCACGTACTTGTGTTCTTTCATCCTTTGGAGAATAATTGTTGTTATTGTATCTTGGCCTGTTGTTATAATTCGTTTGATTTTGTCATAATGTTGTCTATTGTTATCATTATTAAAATTTTGTTTATTGTATTGTTTACTGTTGTGATTTTCAAAATTCTGTTTGTCATATTGTCTGTTGTTATAATTATCATAATTCTGTTTATTATGTTGTCTATTAAATCCGTAACTGTTGTTGTTGTAGTATCCTTGTTGCGTTGGTCTTCTATAATTTTCATCACTATTGTCTATTCTTTTTAGAAGTTCTATGAATCCACTCATTTGATCGATTCCATGTAGTGGGACTGCTTGTATGATGTCATGATTAAAATGCCTTACTAACTGCTGAATTATTTCTTGATCCGACATTCTGGGTGTTAAATATTTAACGGGACTGTACATTTTTATTACGTATTCTTGTCTATTTAATTTTTGATTTATGTCATATTTTCCTGTTAATAAATTTTTCCTTATCCTTTGTTGTTCATTTTGTCCCCAAAATTGTCCCCAAAATTTTTCTTCGAATGCTTCTAAAGTTGTAATTTCTTCCGTGTTTACGTTTAACCATATTAGTGCATCATCCTTGAGGCAACTCTTCATAATTTGTAGACGATACCTATCATTCCCTATGTCTTCTGTAATTTCCTTGATGTTTCTGAGAAAACTAACTGGGTTGTTATCTCTTTTTCCATAAAATTTTGGTAATAACTTTATTTTAACATTTGTATTTGTTTCAACATGATTTATATTTATATTTTTATCTTTCATTTGTCCTTTGATTCCTTCTACTTCAATTTGAATTCTATTAATTGCACCTTCTTGGTTTTGTTGAACGAAATGTATTTGCTCTTCGTATTCCTCTATTTTAGATATCCTTTCACTTAGATTTTTCTCCTTTTCTTGAAGACCTCTTTTCATACTGTTTTCTACTCCTTGTATTCTTTCCTCGGTTTTCGTTTTGAAGACTTGGAACATTCCTGCTACTTCTTGTTTCATTTCCTTTTTACTCTGTTCTACGGCTCCATCTATTTTTCCTTGCATCATATTGCTTACATGTTCAAATTTTTCTGTATTTCTTCTTACTTCCTTCATCAAATCTTTCATAATGTTGAAAATGCTTACTAATGAAATTTCTTGGTTTGAAACGTCCTTGGCATCCTCATAGGTTGATTCTTCTAATTCTTGGTCTTTCGCCTGTCTACTTCCTGCAAAAGATTCTAAACTTTCCGTTTGTGTGAGTTCTCTTCTCTCATCCTGCTTTTTTTCTCGTCTTTGTTTAGCACTTTCTAAGTATTCCTTTTTCTTTTCCATGTTGAAGTCTTCCTTGTCCATGTTTTAAATTTATTTTTAATTTGTTATATAACATGAAATTATTTAAATGGTTTAATATTTTAACCACACACTTGTTTAGTTTTATGTTTAAGTACGATTGTCGAAAAATATTTTTAAAATTAAAAACGTTCATAAAATTCACCGTTTCAATAGAATTTACCTTACCAGCCTACAAACCAGTATAGCTCAAAATCAATTTGCACAAGAGAAAATAATTTTCATACAAATAATAAATTGAAATGTTGATGGATGTTTACAAATCGATGAGAAATGAATCAGATTGCTTGATTTATTTTTATTTTGTACGTTGGCAATAGTGTAGAGTGAAGTAATTTCAGATATTGAGATTATAGGTTGGCAACGGATAATGTAAATAATTTCTGAAAATGTTTGATTAGATGTCATTAATTTTTATCACAATTTGGTTTTGAAAAGAATGGCTGAAACGTTGGGTGACAAAATTTTTACGTGAATTTGACTTGGAGAGACATGACATGACATTTTTGAGAAATTGTTGGGCAACAATGAATTTGAATTGAGAAAGAGAAAAATTTAAGGCAAAAAAATTGCCAGCACGTTGGACGACAATAAATATAATTGATTTGAAATTTAATGCCTTTAACGTTGGGCGCCAATAAATATATGCTGTGATTTTGAGCATATACCTTTTCATTTAAATTTTAATTAATCCTAGAAAGGAAATAACACAGCAATATGTTATATTTTAAGATAAATACAAACCGAAAAGTATATAATAAAATTAGGCTAAAAATGTATGTTACTTATCATATTAGCCTAACGGCAATATTTGGACTTAACCTAGTCTGACTCTGAGGTACAGATCTGTGTATCTAAATACTCAGATATGAATTATGAAATAACGTTAAATATCTCCTGAACCGTCAGTAATTGGTATAGGGAAATGTATAGCTAATAGAAAGATACTTTTATGGAGCATCTAACAACGATATAAAAATGACACCGTTCCATTTAAAAAACAAAAGTTATTGCCTTTCAACTGTTGTCGAAATGCTCGAAATGTCGAATCCTTGTTTAATGAAAAGTAAATTTTGTTACTGCGGTAAATACCTTCCTAACATTCTGTTTCATGTTTCTAACATTCTTCGTTATTGAGATATTAATTATCAAAGTTAGATCCGTATTTTCCAAAAACCGTAAACTTGAGAAAAAATAACCTCTTGATGTGATTGGCGTGCCTTGCGTCCTCTCTAATATTTTTTTTTTCAGAATTTCAAAACGAATCAATATGGTTTTCATAAAATATTTAAATCAGGCTTAAATTTAATGGTAAGTTAGAATGTCATATACATTACGACGCAAAGCATATTGTGTTTCACATTATTAAGTTTAATCCTGACTTAAGTTTTTTATAAAACCTAGCCTTAAAGACGTAAAACTAAAGAAAGTATAAAATTCGGGACTTAATTTGAAACTTCACGCACTTTCAATCCTGCTCACAATTGCATACATTTAATAAATTTTATTAATTTTAATTCAAGAACAACAATAATTATTATAGCATTATGATTGATCAGTTAATGGAATTTTTTCGGATTTTAATTGGATTTATAAGTAACTCATGTTTCCATTTGTATTTTGCCGGCTACTCTGTTATTAGATTGTCATATCAGTATTTTGTCACCTGCTTGGTTTGGTTTTATGTTCGGAAGCGTGATGCAGCCAACAATTTTACAATAATTTTTAAAATGGTGGTGTTATCCCCTTATATGCATAATTTTTTGTTACTGGACATTGTTAAATTACAATCTACAAATACGTGTCGACATGTTTTGTTTATTGATTTTCACAAAGCACTTTAAAGTATTATTTTAATTTATTTTGTAATTACGATGTATCTTTGCAGTCTCCACCGATGATGGCTGTGCCTATAGCCGAAACTAGTCGAATTTGAAATGAAATTTTCTTGAACCTTCAATATTTTCTATGGTAACATGCCTCTTTGTTCTGGGCTCAAGTTAAACATCACAGTCTTTACACTACCCTATTTTTTGTACAAGATATGGTCCAACTTACATGCTGTAAGCTGTATCAAAAATTAAACTAAATCATTAAAATAGAACGTATTCTATCTCCATCTTAATTCAGCCTGTTGTGAAACTTTAAAGCGGAAGAAGGTAGAAGGCGCAAGGAGGGCCGTATTCGTGCCTTATTTATAAAATAATAAATCGTCTTAAATTCTTCCCGAACCTGTTGCTCTACGCAAACTTAGAAAATGCCACGGGATTCGGCCGCAGACACGTTCCGTCTTATTTAGTAAACGTTTGTCGTACTCCCGTTCCCATTCCCGTTCCCGTTCTTGCCGACGACAACTTTGTTTCGTGAGGTGCGGGTATTTATACGTCCTTATCCCAGACTGAAATATTGTCTTGTTTTGTCTGCTATTTTCGGCCGACATTTTTCTTTTTCTTTTTTTTTTCTGGGGGTTAATTCGGTTTCATTTCGGGTTTCAATTACCTACACGAACAAGAAACCATCGCCACCTGCAGGCGATTAATCTATCGCGATTATAAACATTTACTGTTGCCTGTTACATACATAGAAGTTATTTATTGCCGAAGAAGAGCTACGATAGCACGATACGAACAGTTAGAGGAACTTTATCAATTCTGTCACTAGCAACACCCCAGCAACTTTAATTTCCCTTGGACCGTCGTCGTCCGATCCGCCGATCCCCCTCTCGATTATACGATCGATTAAAACCGAGATTACTTTATATTAATCAATTAAATTCGTTGGAAAAAAATTTAAAGCTCAGCAACAACCCGCCGACGCCGTCGGTTTCGGCGACGGGCGACGGCGGCGACGGCTGCTCCGACATGTGCGTACATTTGTCCGTCTAAAAAAGTTTTAGTGCATTTCTAAGTTTTATGTATTTTGTTTTTAAATAAACAGCACTTAAAAAAATAATAATAACAAACATATGTAAGGCGATACGGTTGCACGTTCGCTGCGCGAGCCGTTTTATTTTTGGTTGCACCGTGTTTTCGTTAAGAAGACATTTACACTTCTCTCGATTTCACTTTAATTGATGGATCCATCAGGTTTCGAAACATGTACGTTATTGTAAATGTGAAAATTTAGTGGCTATTCATGCGATTGAAAAGCAAATTCAATTAGAAGTACGATTTTCATCCGTTATTAATGATAAGTAGTTTGTGTTTACAGAGCGCCATCTATTGATCACCAAGTCAGGCAATTGATTGATTTATTCATCTAATTATTAAGATTTAATCAAAAATGAAACGTCTTAAGTAAAGTTGAATTCAAAAAAGCACAAATAGAAAACTTTAAAGTAGTTTGCTTTTACAACGCCATCTGTTATTCACCGACCGAAGTAATAATTTCATTCATTCACCATTTTAGTAAATTTAGTATATTAGTAGTAATGAAATATTAAGGTATAACAAAAATTGAACGCCTTAAGTAAAGTGGAATTCAAAAAAGCACAAATGGAGACCTCAAAAGTTTTAAAGTAGTTTCTTTTACAGCACCATCTGTAGATCACCAACTGAAGCAGTCGATTGTTTTATCGTTTACCATTTTGGTATCACTAAACTTAAATTCAAAAATGCACGAGTGGAGAAGCTTTAAAGGAATTTATTTTAACAGCGCCATCTGTTGGTCACCGACCGAAGCAACTGATTGTTTTATTCGTCTGGCATTTTAGTATAAAAACAAAATTTGAAGTTTTAATCAAAAATTAAACGCCTTAAGTAAAAGTTATATTAAAAAATGCACAAATAGAGAAATCAAAGTTAGTCTTAAAGTAGTTTGTTTTTACAGCGCCAACTGTTGATCACCAAGTGAAGCAATTGATTGTTTTATTTATCATTTTAGTATAAAAAAGCAAAATTAACGTATAATCAGAAATTGAACGTCTCAGGTAAAGTTAAATTCAAAAATATTCAAATAAAGAACACAAAGTTTTACAGCGCCATCTGTTGATCACCAAGTAAAGCAGTTGATTGTTTCGTTCGTTTATCATTTTACTATAATAATATAATATTAAGGTGCAATTAAAATTTGAACGTCTTAAATAAAGTTAAATTTACAAATATAAATGTTTTAAAGCCGTTTGTTTTTACAGCGCCATCTGTTAATCGCCGACCGAAGCAACCAACTGTTTCATTCATTTATTATTTTAGTATAATAATACGACATTAACGTATAATAAAAAATTGAACGTCTTAAGTAAAGTTAAATTCATAAATATACAAACACAAATGTTTTAAAGCAGTTTGTTTTTACGGCGCCATCTGTTGATCACCAAGTAAAGCAATTATTTTATTATCATATTAGTATAACAATACAATATTAAGGTACAATTAAAAATTGAACGTCTTAAGCGAAGTTAAATTCATAAATATATAAACACAAAAGTTTTAAAGCAGTTTGTTTTTACGGCGCCATCTGTTGATCACCAACCGAAGCAATCGATTGTTTTATTCGTTTACAATTTCAGTATAATAACGCAACATTAAGGTATAATCAACTAAATAAAAAAATGCACAAATTGAAAACTTAAAAGCTTTAAAGTAGATTGATTTTATGGCGCCATCTGTTGATCATCAGGTGAAGCAATCGATTGTTTTATTCATTTACGACTTTAGTACAAAAACACAATATAAAGCTTTAACCAAAAATTAGACGCCTTAAGTAAAGTTAAATTCAAAAATGCACAAATAGACAACTCAAAAGTCTTAAAACAGTAGTTTGTTTTTACAGCGACATCTGTTAACAACAGACCGAAGCAATTGGTTGTTTTATTCATTTGCCATGTTAAGGTAGAACAATATGATGTTAAGATGTAATCAAAAATTGAACGTCTCAAGTAAAGTTAAATTCAAAAATATACAAATAGAGAATACAAAGTTTTACAGCGCCACCTGTTTGTTGATCACCAAGTAAAGCAGTTGATTGTTTTATTCGTTCATCATTTTACTATGTATAATAAATACAATGTTAAGGCACAATTAAAAATTGAACGTCTTAAGCAAATTCATAAAAAATACAGAAACAAAATTGTTTTAAAGCAGTTTGTTTTTACAGCGCCATCTGTTGATCACCAAATGGAGCAATCGATTAATTTATTAATTTATCATTTTAGTATAAAAACACAATTTTAAGCTTTAATCAAAAGTTAAACGTCTTAAGTAAAGTTAAATTCAAAGAAGCATAAATGAAGAACACAACAGTTTTAAAGCAGTTTGTTTTTACAGCGCCATCTGTTGATCACCAAATGGAGCAATCGATTATTTTATTAATTTATCATTTTAGTATAAAAACACAATTTTAAGCTTTAATCAAAAGTTAAACGTCTTAAGTAAAGTTAAATTCAAAGATGCACAAATGAAGAACACAACAGTTTTAAAGCAGTTTGTTTTTACAGCACCATTTGTTGATCACCAAGTGAAGTAATCGATTGTTTTATTTATTTATCATTTTAGTGTAACAATACATTATTAAGGTACAATTAAAAAACTGAAGGTCTTAAGTAAAATTAAATTAATAAATACATAGATATACAGGTTTTAAAGTAGTTTGTTTTCACAGCGCCATCTGTTGATCGTCGACTTAAGCAATCGATTGTTTTATCGCTTACCTTTTTAGTGTAACCGTACAACGTTAATTAAAAAATTGAACGACTTAAGTAAATTAAATTCAAAAATGCACAAATAGGAAAGTTTTACGACAGTTTATTTTAACAGCGCCATCTATTGATCACCGATCGAAGCAATTGATTGTTTTATTTATTTAGTATAACAGTTTACAAAATTAAGGTACCTAATTAAAAATTTAATGAATGAAGTAAAGTTAAATTCAAAAATGCACAAATAGAGAACACAACAGTTTTAAAGCAGTTTGCTTTTGCAGCGCCATCTGTTGATCGTCGATCTAAGCAATTGATTGTTTTCATTCATTTACATTAAGGTATAATCAAGAATTAAAATCAAAAAATGTACCAAATGGAGAATTCAAAAGTTTTAAAGCATTTTGTTTTTACAGCGCCATCTGTTGATCACCAAATGAAGCATCTGACATTTTTATTTATTTATCATTTTAGGAAGAACGAATTAGAGTTGGAGATGCACCCAAACGCGTTTAGTTCATCGAACGTTCCTTCAGTCACTTCTGACGTTTCTATTTGAACTTAAGCTTAATTTGAATGTAGAACATCCAAAGCAAGAAAAACGTTTTATTTTTAACAGATTAAAGCAGATGCGTAAAATGACAACTGCCTGCCTGCATCGAGATACTTTTGAACTCTACGAACAACTGCGTGAGTAACGTTAAGCAACATTTCCGGCGCGTTACTTGTGTTACAATTGATTGACAATTAGTATTAATATGACGTTATCCAAGACGTGAATTTAAATTCCAACGTCTACCCTAATTCGCTTTTACATTAATCACGGGTTGTAACAGTACAATATTAAGGTATAAAAATTAAATGTCTTAAGTCAGGCCAAATATAAAGTTTGTTTTTATAGCGACATCTGTTGATCACCGACCGAAGCAATCGGTTGTTTTATTCGTTTACCATTTTACTTTAATAATATAATATTAAGGTATAATAAAAAGTTGAACGTCTTAAGTAAAATTAAATTGATAAATGTACAAATATAAAAGATTTAAAGCAGTTTGTTTTTATAGCGCAATCTGTTGATCACCGACCGAAGCAATTGTTTCGTTTCATTAATTTCACGCGGAAATAAAAAGTTAATATTAAAGCAAGGCTACGGATACTGAAAATAACGTCCGAAGCTAAAGTGGTGCTCTTAGCATAATGGTACTCGAAACAACAGCAGCAACAATGTTCAGGCAGGCACCTCTGTAAATCATGCGAAATGAATGTAAATTGAAGGACTCGGGCAGGATGGTATGAAAAGGGTCAGAAGCTCGCGCAGATGAGCTAGTTCTAATTAATTAATCAACCGATTCAATTCATTAATTCAGTTTTAGAGCTCTTGCAAATTTAGGGAAATTCTCTCCGCCGATGAATATTCAGGCGCGAATACTATGCAGGAGACGACGAATACACACAGGATCTATTTCCCTCATAGCTAAAACACGTAATTTTTTTTAATCATCCCGAATACTTTTCGTGTTGCAAATTGAAAATTCCCGCCGTTCGCGTTCGTGTGTTCCGCAGGAAATAATTACGTTTCCTCCGAGTATATATTAATTAACGTCTGTAGCAGTTGGTATCAGCAGGAGGTGACAAAACCTAACAGGACAGGGGAGTCTACGACAGCTGGACACTTTCCTGCTGACATGTATTAGATTAGGGTGAGAGCTTTTACACTTGCACATGAACGAGGAGCTTTTTAGAAAACTTCGACGGCGACCGGCTTTTAACAACGAGGAGCAAGTTTCACTTCGATATTAAAATAAACGCGGTGATTCACTTCCGATTGTTTTTTGGGGTGGGTGGGTTGGGGGGGGAGGGGGTGTAATTTAAAGGTGGTAGGAATTTAAACGTTGTTAAACGCCGCTAAACATATGTCTGGAACAAATAATCAATACTCACTTGTTTTGGACCTCGGCTCTCTGGGACCATCAACGGTGACTTTGATTGCTTTGTTGTAGGTGGCTACTTGGGGTGGTTGGGATGATATTGTTATCGTTAATGTGAAACTTTTGCCTGAAATTTAAAAAAAATATCAGATTTATAACATTTCGAAACGATTCTATATTCTATAGCTTACTTTCCAACTCTTATAAGTGCTTTTATTGGTGATAAATTTTACAAGATGCAAAGAAACGTCGATTGCGTTGGGCGCCAAATATTCCCGAGTTTGTCACTTTGGGCGCCAAAAAATTCTAATGATGGATTTCACAGAGTTACTTAAATTTAATCAAATTTAATCAAGTAAACGTTGCTATGGTTATATGTGCTGAAGGTATAGGAATGATTATTCTTGATCAATGATTAAATTTAATCGACTTTCATGAAACCCAGCATAAGTGGATTTCCTTATTTTGAGTTCTCAGAATAGAAGAGTTTACCTTACTGCATCTTTTTCCGCTTTTATTTATTTAGTTTATTGATTATTAATTTATATACAGAGTATCAAAGAAAATGGTTCTTCACCGATATAAACCAATAATCTTCAGTTTAATGAAACGTTACATATTCATACATTTTGTACCGAATAAATGCTTCTGTTTGTTTAATTTTAATTTTTAATTTATACCACTTTTCAATAAATAATTAATAAACAAAAGCTTCATACATTTATTATGAATCTCCTTACACCTTCCTTTTTTGTTTTGGATAAGGTTAACTCGAGCTACCAATTTCTTTCTTTTGCGCTGAAGAGATTTATCAAAAGTCTCCTTGCCCTACGCGAAACAGAGCCGTTTATATTATTAAACAAATGACAATCGAATTTCGTGGGTGGGATTGAGTGTACTTGGGCAAAAGGCAATTTACAAGTTTTCTTTTAGTTTTCTGCACTGTCGACATTGCTCGCCAGCTGTTCATTTTTAGTTATTTTACAATAAGTTAACGTGTTTTGTGTTTTTTTACACATGTGACGGATGGGTAGTTAAAAATAATAAAAGAAACTTTGTCGATTTTTCGAGGCTTTGTTGAGACTCTATGCTTCTCTAGACATCACGATGAGGGAGAGATCTGCATGGTTTTAGACCGGAAATTCCGATTATAAAAAATCTTGCGTATGGAACACCCCAAATGAATTAATGTTTTCTCACCCAAACCACGGTACTGGAGGCAGAAAGACGAACGGATTTTCGGGTTTGGTCACGCACTATGACATTCGGTGAACGCTGATTATGCCTTCGGACTCTGATGATGTTCATGATCGTACTACTTTATACCGGAAATTCCGATTACAAAATATCTTGCATGTGGACTACTTGCCCTATGAGTCATTATGAGTCATCGTGATTTTCCTAAATTGTCCGCTCTTATGCTTGCATAACGCCGGTTTCTTTGATGAATCACCTCGGCGACTGTTTGATATTACAATATAATAATAATAATAATAATAATAATAATAATAATAAATGCCTTTATTTACTTGGCGGAGTTCAGTTAAGCTGCTCTTCCACTCAACCAACTACAAAGCTATGACAAAATTAGTAAATATTATAATACTTCGATATATATGTATATATACAGAAAGAACTATTGTATGTGCTAAAAATGAATAAATGTACTAAAAATGAATGAATATAAATGAGAATGAAAATAAATGTGAATGTACGGTCATCGCTGCATTGAAAAGAGCTGATCCCGATATTTCTTTTTGAAAGTCGCAAGTGACAAAGACCTAATCTCATGTGACAATGTACTATACATTTTTACTGACCAAAAAGAAAATGATCTTTCAAAAAGTGAAGTTCAATGGGATGGAATATGCAACCCACTCGTGCGTCGTAAATGCCTTTCGTGGAGTAGAAATCGAGGGGTTAGCAATGAAACAAGATAAGACGGAGACGAGGTAATATACACTTTGTGAATTAAACATGTCATATGGAGTAATCTTCTGTTGGTCATATTAAGCCAATTAGCGTCTTTTATTTTAAGTGACACATGATCTCTCCTCCTCAAGCCATAGATAAAGCGAATACAGGAATTTTGCATTCTCTGTATCCTGAGACTAGTTATTGTATCTAAGCAGGGGCCATAGACAGTATCACAGTAATTGAAAAGAGATAATACTAAAGAGTCACACAGTTGAATTCTTAACATTGTAGGAAGACATTGCCGGTTCATATATAGGCGTTTTAATATCGAATAAGATTTTTGTATTAATTTGTTTACATGTTTTGTAAATCTTAAATTGGTATCCAAAATTACACCTAAGCTTTTAACTATTTCAACAAACGAAATTTTAGTATTATTAATATTTATACTCATACTGTCTATGGCCCCCTGCCGATCTTTAGCCCTGCCAAAAATCATTGCCGATGATTTATGAGGATTTATACGTAACGAATGTTTGTTGGAGATATTAATTAAACGTTGAATGTCTTCATTGATTAAGATGGAAGATAAACCTAAATCGGAAGGCTTAAAACTCAAGTAAATTTGAGTATCATCAGCATAGCAGTGAGTCGAGCAAGATTTAATATGTGTATAAAAATCAGATGTGTACAGAGAATACAAAAGAGGCCCAAAAATTGATCCCTGTGGGGGTCCCGACTTTACAGCTCGAAAAGACGATATGGTGTTATTTATAAAAACAGCCTGTGTCCTATTGTTTAATATGCAGCTGATAGTCTCCGAACGCAGTTTTATTTTAAAGGTCAGTCCTAACTCATAATGGCAAAGGCTTTGATAAAGCTAGTCGTTTGTTTACTTAATTTTGTAGGTGGGTGAATTTTCCCGCGGTCGCGTAGGCGACATTTGATCGATTTTAACTTACGCATCGAACTTCATGATTTACAAAAATCTTGTGCAAATCGGTTTTGATTACGGCGGATTCCTCGAGCAGGCTCTGTACAGCTGTTTCAGGCCTAGTTGGGCCTTCGTCCCAACGGTTCTGCTGACGAAGGCCCAACTAGGCGTGAAACAGCTGTACAGAGCCTGCTCCCCTGTAATCAAAACCAATTTGCACAACATTTTTTTAAAATTCTCATATGCTTTGACAGCAAGCATGGCCGCCTTGCATGGGATGACTTATTATGTAGCGAACTGGCTTCAATTTGTCAATCCTAGTGCAATGTCAGGTCAAAAAGCGATAGAAAGATGTCGCTACTTAAAATGTTCATTAATGATTTACGAAATGCTGGTTTCTTACGCATGTAATTTATTTCAATTTATTTACATTTTTACAATTTTCTCTTCGTCTAACCAGATCGGTCGATAAGCACGGTATCTTCTCATTCTGTTAACTTAACCTATCTTATTCTCTACGCCTTTTTTAATCAAGCAAACACTTGTGAAATAACTAAAAAAAAATCAGGTAACTTAAATCAAATTCTCTTTTTAACTTAAAGTTTCATTCTGTTTCTAAATTGTTAACTGATAACTAAATACTTAAAATACTAAACTGAACTAATGCAAAGAAACGTCGATTGCGGTAGGCTCCCACGTTGGGCGCCAAATATTCCTGAGTTTGTCACTTTGGGCGCCAAAAAATTCTAATGATGGATTTCACAGAGTTACTTAAATTTAATCAAATTTAATCAAGTAAACGTTGCTATGGTTATATGTGCTGAAGGTATAGGAATGATTATTCTTAATCAATGATTAAATTTAATCGACTTTCATAAAACCCAGCATAAGTGGATTTCCTTATTTTGAGTTCTCAGAATAGAAGAGTTTACCTTACTGCATCTTTTTCCTCTTTTATTTATTTAGTTTATTGATTATTAATTTATATACAGAGTAACAAAGAAAATGAAAAAGTATACACCTTTGGTTCTGAACTAAATTGACGCTTGTGTCTTAAAATAATTAAATTAAATCAAAAAGTTTTTCTTTAAGTTAATATCATTTGTTCCTAAATTTAAAAATATTAAAAATTTAAAGGGGAGACGGGACACACGCGTACAGTAAAAAAAAATAACTGCTCTCTTTTCGCACATCCTTCATTAATCAAACTTCGTTGTTTAAATACACATGATTTTTACAGCTAGCTTCTTTATGAATGAATTAATTTATGTTCGCGTTTACTGCAATAAAACTATTAAAAAAAATCTTGTTTCCTTAAAGTTTATTTTAAACATTAAAATTTGCGTCACGATAAAAAAAAACTGTAACATATTTGGGCAAAAATGTCGAGATCCATTTTTTTTTTTTTTTTGGTAACTCTATGACAAAATAAAACCCACTGGAAGACTTATTTGTTTCAATTTGTATTAATTTTAATGCACAAATATTTCGTTTTATGGCGTTTAGGATAAACCAAGAATTAGAAAGATGGTTGGGAGGAGAAAATCACGATGGCTCGTGCAAGATTCTTCGTAATCGAAATTTCTGATATCAAGCGAAATAAAAGGCGACCGAGTTTTACGATAGGTATCATACAACTAGTAGTCGTTTGCTCGTGAATATCACCAGAGTCCGAAGGCGTAATCAGCGTTCACCGAATGTCATAGTGCGTCGTCAAACTCCGAAAATCCGTCCGCCTCTCTGTATCCAGTACCATGGTTTGGGTGAGAAAACATTAATTCATTTGCCGATTAGTTATGTTATTAGAAACTAACAACTGCCTTATTCGATTTATAAGGTTCATTTTGAATTTGGTTTGCACTGTACGATATCGTTCTTAAATTACATTTACATTTTACATTTGTCTAAATTATGCTCTTTAATAAAATTTAACTGAATCATTACAAGTATTCATTTTTGTTCTTTCTTAAAATTGTCTTAATTGTTACATGACTTTGAGTTAGAATTGTTTAGAATTTCGCTTTATGCCAAACTCCTTAATTGATGTGTAATTGTTGTTACTTATATATTTATACATACTTCTTTCTTTTATTTAGTAAAAAAATGAAGGATAAAAAAGGATTGGAAATATTGTAATGAGAAGATTTAGTCACGGACAGAGATGCACTACGTGCCGTAGTCAAAAGGCAGCTAGAAATGTAAGGCGTAAAGGCGAAAGAAAGGTAAAAGGAGGAAACCCAACAAATTTATGCCCAAGGCAGTAAGGCAGAGCACGTAAAAGAAAACAGCATCTAGGAACCATAGTAGATAAGTAAAATCGGATAGACAAAGAAAATAATTTAGAGTAACAAGGACAGTTTTTGAGTCACAAAAAAGAAAGAAGAGGAGAAACTGCTTAGATGGAAAAAAGAAAAACTAAGCAGAATTCACGGAGGAGTCAAAACTGATGAACAACTATTGAAAAGAAACTCATAAGAAAGCAAAGCGTTAGGTGGTTAGCAATAATGTGAATCAACAGATATCAGATAGCCTAGTCAAGAAAGCACTAATGGGAGGAGATGGAGGCAAAAAAGGAAGAGGGCGACCTAGAACCAAATGGCTAGATACTTTAAAGAAGGACCTGCGGAAACTGGGGCACATAATTGGCAAAGAACAGGAAGAAATGTTCTAACTCAAGAGCCATAAGTCCTGTAGAGCTGGAACATATAAACACAATATTTCTAACGAAGAAAGTGTGTCAGATTAATTCAAAATAGAACTAAGACTGTTGCACCTATTTGAACGTTTGAAATTACGTTTTACAAGCAATGCAACTGGAACGTATAATTTTTATTATTTTATGTTGGGCGCCAAAAATTGTTTTGATTTTAACGGTCGTGTAACCTTTTTGTTGTATTCGCCCCATGCCGGGCGCCAACATTAGACCTTAAATAATAAAAGAAGAAACAAAGTGAACCGCCTGGATGGTCCACATCCATAGGTTTACATGTTCGCTTTCGGCCCCGAAGAGTGTGGATTCAAATTTCAACCCGCCGACATCTCGGATATGGAGTAAAAGCGTAGGCCCCGTCTCAATATGATGTTTGGCACGTTAAAAACCCCCATCGAGGGTCAAAATCCTCCGGATTCGACTAAATTCTAGTAGGGTTGGCAAGTTGACACCCATTACGCACGTAGCCCATTAAATAAAAAAGAAAGAAAAGAAGCAAAGTGGATGTCGCTGAAATGAGATACTTTGGGACGATTTGAAAATAAAACCAGAAGAGACAAAGTCAACTTTACATAAAAAAAACTACCAGACACTACCAAGCTGAAGGAAGAAAAAGGGATGGTGCGAGTCCATGAGGTTGAGAACCTAGCCAGGAAAGAGGAAAGGGAAGATTTGTATAGAAGGAGAATGCAAAAACAAACCAAATGAGAAACGGTGGCATAGACTGGACTTAAATTGCAGTTTGCAAAGAATCTAAACTCCACTCTGAATTGGCCTCCACGCCTAAAGTAAGTTTAAATGAGTAAGAGGATTGACCCACTTAGACAATTGGATCCTAAGGGCGCGAGCGTTACGGAGTGTTTCGAAATTGAATTAATAAAATCAATTGTCGTTCTGGGATTCTATAACTATAAACTCGGTTCACAAATTAAAAGAGTACCGGCGATGTTGCCTTGTGAAAAGTACAACCGGCAACAGTGTCCTAGTTAGAAATTTGGTAACATTTTGGCATTTAAAATATTTTTCTTCTTTCGAGACTTGAAATGGCTTGTTAAAATGAATATAAATGTAAACAATATAATCATAATGTACTATTTTTTCTACTTTGCGTCACTTATTGAACAAAAATATTAATTATTGGAGAATTTTAGTTGTAATGCGTGGCAACACTGAAAACCTTTCGTTTTAATCAAAAGTCACATTAACAAGTTATTAATTTTTCTTATCCAGCTTCATTGTGAGTATATTGTTAAGTAACAAATAAATACTGAGTTATTTTGTAAAATCTTTTAAATATTTTCAATTAAAAATGACTAAAATTTCCCCAAAAACAGTCACAATGAGCTTCATTGTGAAACTGTTTTTGGTGTCACAATGAATCCATTGTGAACGCAAAGTAGAAAAAATTTATTTGACAAATTACTTTAACATGAAACTTCAAATACCTTGCCAGCCTTGCTATTTTGATAATGTTTTATAGGGGACTTATGTTTTATACCAACATAATGCAGCAATTTCTTAAATAATACGATCAATCTATTTGTCATTAATAAATAAAGAATGACAGGAGAAAATGATTTAAAAAATCAAGTGGTTCTTGATATTGGATCCACATGGCTCAACTCTTATCTTACATTACGCTTGTTGCGCCATTAACTTAAAAGTTAGGGTTACTTCAAAAAGTGCATGTACGTTTTTTCAGTACCAAAGGTTGTGAATGAACTCTTACTTTTCTTAAATCCTTCACAAACGTACTCATTTACTTAACATCCTAAACCCAGTATATCCATAAAATATAGAGTACCGACATTTAACCCAGAAGCATCATTATTAATGATCACACTTCTCTTAGAGGCGTTGGCGCGTTTCACAAGTCATGGTTATTTTTATTTACATTTGACCGTGACACATATAAAGTACATAAAGCGCCATCTAACAGAAGAGTAGCCAAATTACTAGCATTAGTTCACGGCCGCCTAGATTAATGAAGCACCAGTGCTTTATCCGGCCAACCGGCCGGCCGCGTTTAAAAAAAGTCTCGTTAGTGTGGCTCCCTCTGCATAATTTTGAATTGAACTTAAATATATTACATTCTGATTAACCCAAAATGCTGCACTTTAACAAATTATGCGCCAGTTTACTCACAATCACGTCTCTGAAGTTAGCAAAAGGTGGCTCCCTTTTCGGCACAGAAAAATGGTTCTGAACTAGGAACGCGACTAGCCGGATAAGAACGTCATTCTTTACTAAGCTAGGAAGCCGTGCATTAGTTACACACCTTCCTAAATTAATTAAGAACAATGTTCTTTATTCGGCTAGTCGTTTTTAGTTCAGAACTGTTTTTCGATGCTGAAAAGGAAGCCACGCTGTCAGACTGTTACTATCTTCAGATAAGTGATCATTACAAATTCAGCGTATAATTGTTAAAGCCAAGTTAAAGCGTAGCATTTTGGGGTGATAAGAATGCAATACATTTATTATTTATTGTTTATATTGTCATAAAATGCAAAAAATTGGAATTCAAATGTAACATTTAAGACGGTAACTATGATAACGGCGAAAGTTCACTTCAGAACTGTGCAGAGGGAACCGCAGTAACAACAATTTTCGCGGAACAAACCCTTTTTGAATGCGGCCGGATAAAGGACTGGTCCTTTTGTTAATCTAGGCGGCAGTGATTAGTTAACTTCAAACATAAATCTAAAAAAATCTAAAAATCTACTTTTAACTTTCAACCTTTTAACTGTAGTCTGTAATTACCTATCAATGTATCGTTTGTATCGTACACTTTTGTACAGTTACCAAATAAACACATAAGCTTGTTCTACACTCAGATACAAACACAAAACCCGGCAATTATTTTTGATTTACGGATGTCAACAAACCACCATATTGGAGAAACTTACCTACAGCAAAGTGGTAACTTCTCCCTTTGGAGATCGCGTTTTATTGGCGCCATCTAGTGCCAGAATCGAATACTACTCCAAGCATACTTAACCCCTTTTAACAATTCATGATGCAACCAACAATACAAATTGTCAAATAAATCGCCTTTTGCATTAAACTACTTTAAAAGAAAATACAATAACGTAACCTCCCCCCCCCCTAATACATATTTAGCCTGTTTACATATATTTATGTGAGCCCCTGGCTTCGGGCTGAAGTAATCTGGTGGTTTTTTAATTTGTGAACAACGTATAGAATCGTTAAATCAACACATGCCACTCCTCTAGACATTATCAGGGTGCCGTGAATGTTTCAGAATAGGCAACCCATCAATCATAACAGATATAACTAACTATTAACTAATGTACTAAAAGCACGGGTGTAGAACGTGTTGCCTAGTTTCTGCCTTTAAGGGGCCACAATTTAAAATGGGCGCCCTTTATAACCTAAAAGTTTGTGTATTGTATTACAGACGACCGTCGCGTCGGAACGTCGCCGTCGCGTCGTTGTAAAATGTAGCTTTTAGAGTACTGCTCGTTTATGATATTGCGTAAGTCTGCACGAACGGAAAATTTCAAAACTCTATAATAGACTGAACTAGTAACTTCGGTGTATAGAGAATAACAACTTATTACAAACAAATATAACAATAGGAGTTAGTTTGTTTCAGAGTCCATCGAGTTTGTAATAATACGCATTAAGCCGATGACGATGTGAACGGGGGTCGTAAGTTAAACGGCAATGTACAGGGTACATCTTGAGCGTGTGGTGCGGGTAGACCATGTCGGGACCGCGATGGGTAGTTAGCACTCGCATGCGGAATGCCGGAGGTGGCGGGTTACGCGGCTAACCGGGGGACTCCCGCCCTGACCGCGACCCGGTGCCGGCCGCCGCCGGCGCCGCGACCTGGCGTGACGCTCGCACATACTCAACGCCGGCACGTCGCTTCGACATGCGATACTCCACCGATCATTATTAAATCTTCCACGTCGTTTTCTAACTTTAACAATAAAAAAAACATTCAAAGTTTATTTTTTTGGCGCCCAACATGGGGCAGTCACTAAAAAAAAAACATGGCGCCCAACATGAAATCAAGTTTCCGCATCTTTCTTCTTCCGATTTCACGCAGGTAATTGCAAACGCCGTTTTGAAGCGAACAAATTTATGGCCGTATCATTCACGTGACATAAATCTGAATTCTAGCAACTGATGAAACTAAATAACGCTATGTTTGCGCTCTCGTGGTCACGGTGTCAGTTTATCTACCAACGTGTATTTTATGCATATACAAGCACGTATATATATATACATGTATGTGTGGCAAACTGAAGGGGGGTGGGGGTAATTTCTTTTTTAATTCAAAAATTTAGTCCAACCGAAATTATTATGTAGGTATTCATTTTTCAATAATTGTTTGTTTGGTTGTACTGGCATAAGTTTTTGAACAAATAGTTAAAGTCATAAGCACTTCCACAGGCCTCTCTTTTGTTTTTAAAAGAATATATACCGGATGATGCAATATACTCGTATGAAATCTTAACGCCGATCCTTGCAAATCGTTTTTAAATAAGCATTCATTAATTGAGACAGCTTTTTATCGAGTGCCAGGTGTTGTTGTCAAATACTTGTCAGAATTTCAAATTATATATCTTTTTACAAAATTATCTGATCCTTTACTTGCTGTGACATCCTTGAGACACCCAAATTGAATATATTTGAATAAAACTTCCTGAAAATTATTACTGTTATATTATTAAAAAAATGTGACAACAAAACAAATAACTATTAATGAAAATCAGAAATCTTAGTTAAGGAATGGACGAGTGAATAAACGAATGGATGTTAAAGTCAAAATTTAAATTATTATTATTATTATGTTTTCGATCTGAGAGGCAAAAGTATAATGAATTTTCTCCTCGTGAAAGGTTTACTTACAACAACTCTGATAAATATTATTCACCATGTCATTCACCATGGCAACCATCTAAACTTTTTCCATCGTATAACAGGGCTGTTGTTCATAAAAGACACTCTTGAGTAATACCCCGTTCGCAATCACTTGACGTAACCGTAGTAATTTGAATGCACTGTTTGTTAATGTAAACGAAGCAATTCTAAATTTACTGTTCATAATTAAACACATTAATTAGTTTCAGTTTAGAATTTTAAGTATTTACATTACAAAAAAACGCTTCAAATCTGTATTTAGAGGTTAATTTTGTTACGTTAAGTCATTGTGAACGCTGTTTTACTCTCGGCTAATATTGCAGTCTCTCTCGTCTAAATGAATTCATGTATTTTGTTTCTCATCTATGAATTATAAAAAAACTAAATCAGGCGTGGTTTCTGTGGGATAGTAGGCTTGGAAAAGATTTATTATTACAATTACAATTGACGTTGTCATTTTATGAACATTAACTTGTACTTTTTGATAGTTAATAAATCTACTAAGAACGGTTACTAAAGTGTTAATACGCTACATAATTGGTGACAGCGGTGGGATAATCCGATTTTTGAATTCATAAAGAGAAGAGAGTGTTATTTTCCTGATAAGAAGTATGACATTTACCGCGGCGGACCGAACGGCTTTGAAGACAGCCATGCAGCGATTTATGTTTGAGAAGTTCGACAAATCGAAGGAATCATGGGATGATTACATATTTGGCTTTGAACAAATGTGTCGTGCCAAGGCAATAGTGGGAGATAATGAAGAATATAAGGAAGCTCAGAAAACATTACTTTTGGCGAGTATCGGATCCGATGCTTTAAAAATTGTCAGAAATCACTTCCGACCACACGATGTTAATACAAAAACCTATCAAAGTGTAAAGGATGCGTTACATAATTACTTTAAACCAAGAGAGACAGTATTTTCTGCAAGGATAGAATTTATGAAACGGAATCGTCTGAATGAAGAATCGGTTGTACAGTATGCGAATATGTTACGCGAGATGGCTGATGCTGCAGCTTACCCCGGTGAAGTATTTGATTTTCTACTCCGTGATCGTTTTACTGCTGGAATTCGTCACGAGAGAATCGAAATCGAAGTGCGTCAAAAATGGCCTGACGGAAGAGAAAACAATAAGGAAAAGTGGAGTTGGACCACAGAAGACCAGAAGATATTTGAAAAATTAAAGTCTTTGATTAAGAAAGAAGCGACATTAACTCATTACGACGAAAAGTTACCCTTAATTGTAGCTTGTGATGCATGCGAATATGGACTCGGTGCAACGTTATTGCATCAGTATGAAGATGGTAGCGAAAGACCGATTGCTTTTGCGTCCCGAACTCTAAGTAAATCGGAAAAGAAATATTCATCGATTGATAGAGAAGCATTGGAACTCGTATTTGGAGTTACTCGATTTCATCAATACACTTACGGCCGTCGATTTACGTTAGTAACAGATCATAAACCTCTGCAACATATTTTTGGAGAAGACAAAGAATTACCGAAAACTGCAGTGAATCGTTTATGTCGTTGGGCTATTTTGCTAAGCAGTTATTCTTACAACATTCAATATCGACCAGCAAAAGAGAATTCAGTTGCAGACTCCCTGAGTCGCTTACCACTACCAGAAATAAACAAGTCGCCTGAGGAAGCAGAAATTGCCAGTGAAATTCATTTTCTTCAACGTCAGAAAATTGAAAATTTACCAGTCAGTTTTTTAGAATTGAAACGTGCCACTGCTTCAGATTCTCTTTTGTCACAGGTAATAAATTTTATGACCATTGGTTGGACTAATAAATCACGATTGGCACCAGAATTGATACCCTTCTACGATATAAGAGATGAATTGTCGTTGAGTCATGGCATCATAATTTGGCATGGACGTGTTATTATTCCAAAAAATTGTCAACGTCGAGTTTTAAAGACATTTCATACAGGTCACCTAGGAATTGGGGCAACAAAGGCATTAGCACGCTATTATGTTTGGTGGCCAAAACTAGATTCGGAAATTGAATTGTTTATTAAAAACTGCAATCGATGTCAACAAACCCGGAACTGGCCTGCTGAGGTACCACTATATTCTTGGAATGTACCCAGTGGTCCTTGGGAAAGGGTACATATTGATTTCGCAGGACCAGTTGAAGGGAAAATGATCTTTGTGTTAATTGACGCATATTCAAAATGGACTGAAGTTAAAGCAATGAATGGATCAACGTCTATGAAAGTGATTGATTGCTTGGATGACTGGTTCTCTCGTTTTGGCCTACCAAAACAGATTGTAAGTGACAACGGTCCACAATTTACTTCAGAACATTTTGGTGAGTTTTGTAAAGTTCGTGGCATTAGACACATTCGTACTACTCCATATCATCCAAAAACAAATGGATTAGTAGAGCGCTTCATTGAGACGTTGAAACATCGGCTGTCAGGATCAGAAGAAGGAGGTTCTTTAAATCAAAGATTGCGCGTAGTTTTGATGGCCTATAGAATAACCCCACAAAAAACAACAGGAGAAACGCCAGCGGAATTATTTTTAAATCGTCGGCTACAAACTGTTTTAGATAATTTAAAACCAGATATACGTCGACACATGGAGTTACAATTATCAAGTCAAAAAATAAATCATGATATAAAAGCGAAGATTCGTAATTTCGAGAAGGGATCGCCAGTTTGGGTACGAAATGAACGCGGACCAGGTTGTGTAGAAGGAACAATAGAACGTCAAACTGCTCCTCATTCGTTCGAAGTGAATGTAGAAGGAATTACGAAACGGAAACACAGTGACCAACTTCGAGATAGAATTGAAACATTACCGAAATTAACAGAAATTGTTACCGAACCACCGAGTCAAGAAATTAATTCTTCCGAGCAACCTCCTTCTCGAGAATCAGTTGTTCCATTTTTACGCAGATCTGAACGTATACGACTAAAAGAAGAAGAAAAAAATAAAATGAAGCCAACTTAATACATATAATAAGTGGCTTGGGGGAGATATGTGGGATAGTAGGCTTGGAAAAGATTTATTATTACAATTACAATTGACGTTGTCATTTTATGAACATTAACTTGTACTTTTTGATAGTTAATAAATCTACTAAGAACGGTTACTAAAGTGTTAATACGCTACAGTTTCCATAGCAACAAACACATTTTCTATACTCTACTTAGAAAAAGTGGGACGTAAAAAGTGCGTCCGTTGTCATGGTAATAATATAATAAACACTTGAAACAGATGAACGAGACGCAAAATAAGCAAGTAATCGTGATTAAGAGAATCTAATAAATCCCAAACATTTTTCTTTAACATTTATAATTTTAAATGTTTTTCCGGAAGCCCTGTGTAGTTCACTTTTACGTCCTCCGCCTTTGACCTCTTGACCCTTACTCGTCTTCTGTCTGCCAAGTATACGAGTCGTTTCTTTCTGTTGTTCTTGGGAGGTCTCATTCTTGGGAGGCCAATTCCTTGCTGTCAAAGGATATTTTATTTTCCCTTGAACCTTGTCCAGAAATTCAGAGAACTCTATCCAATTCATGTGGTTTTGGATGTCCTGGAGCCACGCCACTTCTTCGTCCGGTACGTGGATGATGATCTCTTCTTTGTTGTTCATCCTTTAAGGGATTGTTGACTTGACTTAGATTTTTGTAGTTTTTTTAACTGAATTTGCCCTCTGAATCTTACTTTAGTACTCTTTTTTTATTTTCAACTTTGAATTTTATTTTGTATGACCTTTTTTTATATATTTTTATTTCAGATAATGTTTTTAGTGTTTGTATTGTTGACTGGTTGACTTGTTGAAAGTAATAAAATTTAGAAAATTTGGATTCCTCTCTTGTTGCTCTTCCCTTTATTCTTTAAAAGTACTGGAACCATATGGTGATTCAGGTAATATCACAGCAAAATATTACAAAATTGTACAACTGGACCCTATGGATGTTAGAAGTCTTGTTAAACGTACAACCCTCAGATGCTGGAAAGAATAGGGGAATGAATCCTGCAAAGTAAAAGGTAAATGGTTTCGTAGTGTACGACTGGCTACGACTAAGGCCCGGTTTATCAATCACAAGTTAACTCTAGCTTTCAGTTTGTTTCCATAGTAACTAACTACTACGAAGACAATTGTTGCTATAGTAATTAACTGAAGGTTAACTTTAACTTACAGTTAACTTGTATTTGATAAACCAGGCCTAAATCGTGGTTTCATTCGTTCCCTGGCAGAATCTTCTTCGTCACTTTTTCAAGACTGAAGTGCTTGTAAAAGTCTTCTTGCTAAGATTAAAGTAGATGCAGTAAGAGAGAAGACATTAATCGTATTTTTTTTCAATTGCCACGTATTCTTCGTTTATCACAATTTAGTTGTCAATTGCAAAATGCAATTTTCAAAAATTACCAGAAAATCCATTACGAAACAAACAAAGAACCACATTTAGGTGTACTGCATTCAATAAAATTTTGGAAAAGCATGGAGAAGGTATAGCCCAAGATCCAAAATAACAGCACAAAATTGAAACCAACATAACCTAAAAATAGAAGTCCCGTTTGCAAGGTACAGGAACTAAAAGAAGTCAGGTTTCAGCGGTAAAAGTTACTAAATCGTGTAACCTAATAGCGTTTTCGACTGACTGCTCCAGAGCACTCTCTATCCCGTGTTATTATATGAAGTTAAAACAAGAAAGAGATAATCTGAGAGTGCTCTAGAGCAGTCAGTCGAGAACGCTATTAGTTACCCATTACAAAAGTGAATGTACAGAAGCGGACAATAAAATCCGGGCAAGAATTTGACATGTCGTGCGTATTTCGACAAATTTGGTAAATCAGGTTTTTGTTAAGGTTATACTTCTGTCAAACTGAATAAATAAAATTTAAATTAAACGTCAGAATTACTAGTGACATGCATTCAATGTCAAAAATATTAAAGTGAGGTTTACATTGTGCAAATGACGTGCCCGGATTTTATTGTCCACTACTGTACTTTATAGAGGGAGAGAATGATTTTATTAGATGATATTTTACAGGTTGCATATAGGTGATGTTGTCTTAAATATTGAATTAGGTTTGATAAGAAGATTTTCTGCCCAGTTCAGTAACAGACAGAGAACAAATCATAGAGTGTGAAGCTGCATCAACGTCTCGATCAACCACTGAATTCGTTACTAAACCTGGTGAAAACGACTGTAAAAATCAAGTTGAAAATGAATCTCCCATTACCACTTTAGCCAGGAGTTTTACAGGTCTAGAGAAACACTCAGATGGAAGGAAGCTTCGTAAGTCCTACTGTTTTTAGAGGTTTTCCCAAAGTTGGTCCAAGAAAAAGTACGCATTGTAAAAGAAGGCGGAAAGGCAAAACGATGACACTCTACAATTAAAAAATTTAGAAACTGCAAGATTCTTGTGATGGAGAAGATTTTATTGAAGACCTTCATCATCACCCACTTCCTGAGGAATATGTACCGGTAAAGTGCAATGGAAAACAACCGGTATATTATGTGAGACAAATCCAATCGCAAATGGCTAAAAATGATGATTCTTGAGAGAAAGCACCAAGTGCGGTAATACATTCATTATGCTTAATGTTCCAGACGTGTTTCTGCTACGGTGTCAATGTTATAGTCACCTGTTTTAAACTCTGTACGTAGCAAAATTGTTAATATACTGAAAAAAAGTAGATAAAAAGGGAGCAAATCCACTAAGCCTGCATAAAAAATATATTATCGAAGCAATTGCCTATCATTACAATGAGCTTGGATACCGGGTGTTGAATTGATTTTGAGGCATAGGGATTTAACATGAGAAATCAAAGATAAGGCGAATATTGGCTCCCCTAATTATTTTAGAGTAAAATGTTCAATACAAAAGTTTTACGCTGGGTTTCACAAACGTCACTTAACTTTAATCATTGATCAAGAATAATCATTCCTTTGCCTTCAACACATGTAACCATGGCAACGTTTACTTTTGACGGATGATTAAATTTAAGTAACGTTTGTGAAATCCGCCATTAGAGTAATAAAAATCCTATACAAATTCATTTTTCTTTATTTTATAAAGTCCTCAGGTGTTGAAATAAAACAAGAAAAAGAATCAGTGTAAAATAGCAATAGCCATGAAATGTCACAATGAAAGTAAACAAAATTAATTATTTATTAATTATGTATTTAATTTATTATAATAAAGTTACAGCGGAACTGAAAGCCATGCGCTCACGAAATTATAAAAAAAAATAGAACAATATACAGGGTGCGTAAATAGTATTGCACCAAATGGGATTATCCAGAAACGGTTTGACATTTAGATTTGACCTTTGGTGGGATTACATTATACATAAATACCCATATTTTTATATGAGTTTCATTTGTTTTGTACGATTGGTGTTTGTCAGAGGCAGCCATCTTGAATTTTTTAAAAAGGAAACCCAGGTTTAGTTTGATGTCATTTGGCAGGTAATTGATTTTAGAAATACAGTGCTGTATTCATAAGCTTGTTTATTCTAAAATAACGAAGAAAATTAACTTTGTAGAAGGAACATTTTCTGAAGAAAGGGCTGTAAATAAACACAACTTATTCAAAATTTAATTAAAAGTAATATTTCTGTGTTATCTACCGATTGTTATCAATTTTAGCAATTTCTAATACTGTTTATCGCTCTTTTAATTCGAATTGATAGCAAATGCTACAATACGATATTATCATAAGTTTGTTTTTCTCATATAGAATCACATGTAAAACAAGCTTATGATACACCGTATTGTATTTCTAAATCAATTACCTGCCAAATGAGACCAAACTAAGCCTAGGTTACCATTTAAAAAAAATTCAAGACGGCCTCTGACAAAAACCAGTGTCACAAAACAAGTGAAAATATGGGTATTTATGCATAATTTAGTCCCACCAAACGTCAAATCTAAATGTCAAACCGTTGCTACATAATCCCATTTGGTGCAATACTGTTTACGCACCCTGTATAAAACAGATGATTATTTCCTAAGGAGGGTGACTTTGTAAAGTTGTGATGCTTTTTAGTTTTTAGTTACCAGAATGTAAACTTTGGCTTACGCTTAGTCCAAATGTTTTAGTCATAATATGTAACTTAATTATTAATCTTTATTGCATTTTTAGTTTTTTTTTTTTACCAGACTGCAGATGATTTCCCATCTCTGCAGAATAAATTTGTATTTGTTACTGTTATGTAACCTGGTCGAATAAATAATTAAATAAATAAATACAAATAATATTGTTACAACAACTTTCACTCTTCAAAACTAAAATATCATAGCAATATGTATATCCATTAATAAAGTAAAAATTTAATTAATTAACCCTAGTTTGCACCGAACAAATAAGCTCAGCTTAAATTTAAGCGTCACTTAGAATTTAACTGACTCAATGTCGTGCAACCTGAAATGCCTCATCATAAATATCAGTTAAATTTAAGCTCAGCTTAAGTGGTTGGTGCAAATTGCCATAAGACAATGCTTTTTTTTTCATAATAGAAGCATTTATTGCTGAAAACAACGCCATCTAGGGACAACATTTCACGTTAGTTTCGTTCTCTATTTTTTATATGAGGGCGCAGTTTTTAATCGTCATTGATTCGTTTTGTTGTTGAACGAAAATAATTGCTTGCTTTTACAACAAAAATGCCAAGGTTCTCAAACCAGCGCCATCTAGAGATAATGTAACCAACTATGTTTTCATTCTCTGTATACTAGAGGACACTGCTCTTTAACGCTCTATTTTTTTATTTCTATATCTTACGTGGAAATGTATTTTCATTTAATTGATTTAATTGTATTGAAATGAGGTTAATCATTTTCGTAATTGATGGATAAAACAGATATCAAAATGATTTCGCTCCCTGTCTTGACACACAGGTTGTCAAAGGATTGCTTAGATTTGAAATAAACCTTTCGAATTTGAATGTTCAGTAAATTCCATTGTTTTATGGATAAGAGTATGTTTTTTTAAATAATTGTGTATGCTTTAATAAAAAAAAAGTCGCTCGAGAACTTCAAGTTGATTTTTTCTTAAGTAACACTTTCTTAGAGAAAATGTAATACAGTTGCAGCAGTTTTATTTTAATAATCTATGCGAATTAATTAAAGAAACCGTAAATTGTTAAATCGCATAAAATTTTTCCACCAAAAGCGGGCCAAATATCGCATGCAAAAACCGACAACACAAAACACAATAAATTTATCAACTGCATTACTGTTTGGCCAGAATAAAAATGTAAAACATTATCAAATTGACATAAAATAAATTACATTAACGGTATGACATTAAATAAAAAGCTCGGTGAGGAGAGGAGCTTTGGACGCAATCACCAAGACAAATATTGAAACCGACGTCCAAACAAAGCCTGCGAATAATACGGTTGGCCGACAGGACGCGTGTAGTACGACACAGTATGTTAAATATATCGATTATGCACATATTTGAACGCGCAGAGTGACCGTTTTAATCTGAAATACACACGTAAGTTGGTTTTATTGGCCGCGCCGGTGGGGCAGCTTTTTTCACGGCGTGTGCCGCCCACGGAAATGGGGGCACGCGATCTCTCTCTCTCTCCCTGTGTGTGTGTGTGTAGGTGAGCTTTGGTGAAAAATGCACACTACTTGATGTGTTTAACCCTGCCATTAGGGTTTGTGTGATACCTCAAACACACCGCTACATCCAGCCACTTTTAAATTCATCGATTATTTTTATCCTTTTTTTTTTTTAATTCGGTTTTCATTCTATGTATGTTGTACCCATCTACGTATATGAGATTGTAATTACGTTTACAACTGATTTATTTATTAACTGAACTAAAAAATTAAAATAAAAAAAAAGGGAAAACGCAAATAATTCGTGATGCCTCCCGCCCCCCGCCCCCTAAACAGCCGCAGTTTGTCTATTTATCAAACCGTAAATATTGTTAACTTTTGATAAACGCGAATAAATTTCCCGTGATTTATTTTGTCCGCAAAACGCGTATCATCGCGTTTTGCGTGTGCATCTGGAATTCATTTTATCGATTAACGTTACGACATCATAAATAGCAGTCGGTGGACGGATACATAGTGCACATTTTCAATGGGGGGATGAAATAACACGCGCACACAGCAACAGTGACATTATTGTTAAGTTCGATGGAACGTTGAAATGCTACTACCGCTACACCTGTGCGAGTATGCACGGAAAGTTCTTTCTAATCGAAGAAAAACATTCGATTTAAGATTTGGGGCGCGCGAAGGGTGGGAAAACGGAGGGCTGGTAAATCTACCAGTTAATGAACTTAATTTCATCATCAAATTGATCTGATAATGTTATAAGATAACAGCAATTTTCGCCGCCGCGAAAATTTCTCAAATGAGTCGAGCCTCACGCCACCGCGCCGGATTCCTTAAATAATCCTGTTAAATATTTGGTTCATTACACCGAACATACTTTAACTTTCGCCGCTATTTAAGAAATTTCCTAATTACGGATGGAATTTTTTTTTTCTCTCTGGGGTATCTCTCACTCTCTAACTACTTCTACATGGTCTGCAGACGTCACTACACTAATTATTATTAATAGTGCATAAGATCATTTTGCTTCCCAAGTAACGAGCGCACTCTTTCTTATATATCTTTTTTATTAATTCGTTCATTTATTAATCGCGCTGTAAATATTTAAATTTCGCTCTGAATCAGCATTCGTAGGAAAATTTCTTAGTGTAATTGAGGATTATGACGTCACTCAACGTACAGTTGAGCAATAATAAATTACGCATTATCGATGACGTAAATGAACCGGTCCTAGATTCCTAGAAGTGCTTTTTGGGGGTGGGGGTGGGGGGGGGGGGATTTGCTTTCGTTAGGGTTCAAAAATTGTAGACAAATGCAATCGTAAAAATACACTTGACAAAAATCATTTGTTTTTAAACTAATTTGCAACCAACAATAAAGAAAATTTTTATGTTTAGGTTCCGCATGATTCGGAAAAAATGACTTCTTGGGGGGCGGGGGTAGCGATCGACTCCCCCCCTGTGACCGCACCTGAAATGAACCTGACAATTCACTTATTTATTATTATTATTTATTTAAAAATCAAATTTGATTTTTACGAACAGGAAAATTTCCCAGTGTAATTGGGGTTTGTGACGTCACTCCTGTACAGTTCAATAATAAAATTATTGTTATTGACGTGAGTGAACCTGATAATGCATTTTGCGTTCCAAAATAACTGACTTTCTTTCTTACTTTTTTTATTAAAAATTAAACATTAACTCACTCGTTTATTATTATTGACTATTTGAAAATCAAATTTGATTTTTACGAGCATTTATCTATCGCCAAGAGCATTCACAAATAATTTTCCAGTGTAATTGGAGACTGTGACGTATTCCAGTACAGTCGAGTAATAATAAATTATTATTAATTATATGAGTGAAGTGAACCTGATAATCCGTTTTACATTCCGAAGTAACTAAAGTTTTCTTACTTTTTTTTAAACATTAACTCATTTATTAATTAATGGTTTAAAAATTTAATTAGATTTTTACGAATATAGAGTATACTTCACAACTGAAAAATTTCCTAGTGTAATTGAGGATTATGACATCACTCCAGGATAATTATAATAATAATAATAAATTATTGTTAATAGTGTAAGTGATCCCGTGAATGCATTTTACATTTACCTTGTTTTAAATAATTTACTTATTTATTAATGGTTTACATTTAATAAAGTAATTGTGTGGTTGCACAACAACTTCATTTTAAAAACAAATTAGGAAAATGTTTACAACTGCAGATAATGAAATATGTATAAAACAGTATTGCTTGGCTATTGCTTATAAGGTTACATTTTCAATATATTATATACCGGGCGTTTGTGCAAGTGCAACTAACGAAATTATTTGTTTTGATTGACGTCGTTTTCAAACAAGAAAAGACTCAGGACTTTACTTAAATAAAACACGCTGTATATAAATATTTTTATTACTAAGTAAGTTATGGACTAGCTACTTATACTAAGACAAACAATTATTGCTATTTATACATTTGCTTGAACTGTGTGATTTATTTCCAGTCAAAAAATAGTCCTTTTCTAAATATAGAAACAAAAGACGATCGGTCTCACAACCGATTTCCATTTTTTTAAAATTAAAATAAGATAGGGCAAAAACAATCGAAAATAGCGAACAAAACAAAAACAACTTTTTTAAACACCGTAATCACGCCATCTGTGATTTTAGATAGACTTTAATATACGTATAACCATTAAAACATACTTAATTATCACTTAAGCCGTTTTTTGTTCTTGGTAAATATTAATAACATAAACAAATGATAATTCAAAGAGAGAAGGACGGAATTTGCCTTTTGTTAATTTATTGAATTACATGCAAACAAGTTATATTGAGGCTTATCAACGTCGAATCTAACTATTCTTCCCATAATTCGAAAATTAAGGAGCACTTGAAAATTGAAAGAATTTTTATTCTCTTCTACCGAAAACTGAGAGCAAGCTTCTAGGATTGATCTAATTGATACTTGACGAAAAACAAACCGGACTTTGAAAAGAAAAATCAGCGACGACGAGAGCAAGCACGCAGAGTCAGGAACATCGGTAGAGTCTTTATTATAAGTTTTACGAAAAACAGAAGCAAAAGTTAAATGGCTAATTAAAATTATTTTTATTCATACATGCTGACGTTTTTCATTTTTTCTTGTGCTGTCATAATCTCGGATTATGACGTCATCTGTCATCTTTGAAATTAATTAGTGGTGAATACATAGATAAATCGCAGTAATGAAATGCATTTTCTATAAATTCAACACGTGTAGTTAATTAATTAATGTATTGATTTTATCACAAACTCTTTTAAACGGACACTAAATGGCGCACAAACACTTAACGTTTCGCAGTCGTTCGACAGCTTCAATGTTCAAATTATTTTTAGATTAAAAAAAAATCAAGTTACTTTTTCAGTTTCCGTTGACAACCTTGTTTATTTTGACAACATGTTTATATTTTTCACTTCTGACGAAGCTGTCGAACGACTGCGAAACGTTAAGTGTTTGTGCGCCATTTAGTGTCCGTTTAAAAGAGTTTGTGATACAATTTTCATCGGACAAGAACCAGCTTTAATTTAAGTATTGATTTTAATTAATCAGTTCTAAGAATTATATACAGAGTGAATAGAAAGTAAAAAACATCGATGTTAGAACCGATATGTATAAATTTTACAAAGGAATAAATTTCGAATGAAAAGTTGAGTGGATAACACTAGGGAACAAATTTTAAACATTCGTCGACAACTTCAAAAACAATATTTGTTTCTAGTTACATTCATCTCACTTAATAAAAAAAAAGTACCAGAAAATCTGCAGCACGTCTAGATATGCAGTTTTTGAAATAAAACAAAAATTACTAAAAACGAATACAAAAGGGAGAATAAGACAATATTTTTATTAAAAATTTTGTTGATTTTAAACGTAAATACTTTTTTTTTATCAAACGATTCTTAAACTCTATTAAAATATAGTTACAATAATTATACAAATTTCAATGACTTTTTTTCTGCTTTTTATTGGGTGTAAAATCCTCTCGTTTCAAGAACCAACATAAATCTTCCTTCATAGTCGGATCCCATCGTTCTTGATATCTGGATTCCATTGTTCTGATTCCTTGATGAAACCTTTCACCTTGTTCGTCACTGACAGCGCCGAGATTATTAGGAAAAAAGTCCAAATGAGAAAGCAGAAAATGAATTTTAATGACATTCTGCATCCTAAAACTTTATACCGATTGCAGCAGTTCATTTATTAAAATTTTATAATTTTCATCTTTCTTGTTTCCAAGAAAGCCTTTAAACTACATTAACAAAATAATTCCAGGCAGTAAGTTCTTTTTCATTAAGTTTTTGGAGAAAGTTAGAGTCCTTAATTACCTTTCTTATTTGAGGATCTATGAAAATACCTTCTTTTACTTTAGCATCACTAAGTTGAGGAAATATTGTCCTTAGAGATCTCCATGCATAGTTCTTACAAAAAAAAAGAAATAATATTCCTATTTAAATTGTTTCCTAAAAAATTTTAATGAACGGTTTACGTAAATAAGCCTGTGTAGTACCAGTCATAGTTAAAAAAAAATCTGACGTGCAGCAACACTTTTTATGCCCTAGTATGTGAGTATGACTTAAATAGATTAAAAATATAAGGTGTTTATTAAAGTTGTCTGACCTGTGTTCCCTAGTGTAATTATTATTTGCCAAAACTGACGTTTTTCATCTTCTCTTCTGATGTCATAATCTCGGACTATGACGTCATCAATGATTTTTTAAATTAAAACTGACGGTTTTTCATTTTCTAAAAAATCGATCTTTTTTTAGTACATATATTTTATTAGTAGCTGCAATTTGTCAATGCTAATGCAATGTTAGGTCAAAAAGTGATCGCAGGATGTCGCGATAGAAACATTTCATTATTATTAGAATTCGGGAAATCTAGGACATGGAGGAAATGTCAGGGTCGCACTCGCTTTTTAATTTGTGGGGACCCGCACGTTGCCAAGCGACACAAAACGTCAAGATGACGGATGCCAAGAACGTTAAGTTGAGAAACGTCAATGTGACAGCTGTCAGAAACGTCAATGTGACAGCTGTTAGTAACGTCAAGAGGAGTGCAACTGCAGTGGCAATTCTATGACGTCTTTAACGTTGCTCTTGACCAACGTTATAATTTGACTGAAACTGAACATGGCGGTACTTCCGGTTAAAGTTAAAACTTTATCCGCGATAACGACTTTTTGCTATCAAAGTTATAACTTTATTATCGCGAAAACTCGCCTATCGATGTTTCTCATCTTGGCGTTCCTGCCATCCGTCATCTTGACGTTTTGTTGTCTCTTGGCAATGTGCGAGCTCCTGCAAATTAATTAAAAAATTCTTAGAATATTCTTGAAAACGACCTTGAATTGAAAAAAGATTAAAATCATGAAAACTTCAGCGTTTTTGAGAGAGTTATTTTCAAGCAGAATGTTTCAGTAATGTCAACAGAAACGTCCAAAATTGTCGCCTTAAAGCTAAGTTCACATGCATTGCAGATACGTAAAATTTTTATTGCGGATCGTTTCTAATTGGTTCAAAATTCAAAATGAACCAATTAGAAACGATCCGCAATAAAAATCTTGCGTATCCGCAATGCATGTGAACTTAGCTTAAAACAATCGTTTTTTTTAATTTGCGGGGGCTCGCACGTTGCCAAGCGACAACAAAACGTCAAGATGACGGATGTCAGGAACGTCAAGATGAGAAACGTCAATGTGACAGTTGTCAGAAACGTCAGTGTAACAGCTATCAGTAACGTGAAGAGGAGAAACGTCAAAATGACAGTTTCTTCTTGACGTTCCTGACATCCGTCATCTTGACGTTTTGTTGTCGCATGGCAACGTGCGGGCCCCCACAAATTAAAAATTAAAAATTTCTTGGAAGTCGCGAAATATTTTAAAATACAACGCCTTTTTATTGTGTTTTGTAAACTTAAATGTGAGCAGGCTCTGAAATGTCCTAAGAAATGCCGATGTATGATAATTACTATTAATGTTCAACTGTGATGCAGTCTCTCTCCATCACTTTCTTACTTTCTCTACCAACCACGTCACTTAGATGCAACTTTATGAAATGAATTTTAAATCAAAACTACTTTTTAATGTAAATTGCATTTGTATAGTCGTGGACAGTTAAAATTGAATGAAAAGTAGTCTGTCCTTTTTTAACTGTCCACGACTGTGAACTCTTCATCTGATCAAATTTTGTTTTTATTTAAAGAAAAAAATTAGAAAGCAGCGAATCTTACTAACAAGAAAAAAAAGGGGGGGATTAATAATGATCAAATCTGGCGATATTTTCGGAGAAACCCCCGAACACCGACGCTGTGTTTGTAATGATCGTGGGCAGAGTTGGAAAATCGGCCCTTTTTCTCCTCCGCGACGGCTTTGAAAGCCTTCCCTATCAATTTCGGGAGAGATGGCTAGCGTCACGTGACCCAATTAAATTTAAGTATTTCCGTCCCGCGTAAAGCTTCTAATCGAGGAGTAGCTGCCGCCAGATGGCAGGTAGATGTGATTTTTAATAATTTCCACATGCTACACATGCAAGTTAATTTGCTCTCTGCTCCATTTGATGATTCTGCAAGAAAAGTACTAACTTAGCTGATTCATCGGTTTCTGCCGGCGTCAGTTCCGATAAGAGCGGAGCTTTCTCTCGCGTAACTCTATACTCGACACATTTCTAAATCGCGTCGGAGTTTTATCTCTGCAAACTGACATTTCCGTTTCGCTTGAAATATAAACACAAGATACAGGCCTCCTTTGTTTTAATTGTTTGCTTAGTATTTCTTGTTCATTATTACGTACAAAATCACCTTTATTTAAAACAACATACAGTTTAATTGCTTCCGTCGTAACAAAAGTGATACATAATTAACGTTTAGACCAGTGCGCAGTGGTTTGAATTCCTTCATTTTCTGGACGAATGAACTCATCATTGGATGGTTTGAACCAATGAGCGAACCAGTCCAAAGTAGTGCAACAATTTGTCTTTTTTTTAATCAAATTTTAAAATTACCTACTTCGAAATTTTAAAAACAAGAACACCAAATGATCTAAATTATCTTCCGCCGATAGGATTTAGGTATTCAATATCTAATCAATATGTTGTTGTATCATTTGTTGTGTTGTTAAATCAGAGTACAGCTGTGTATTTGTTGAACGCAGTCTATAATGTTGCAAAGCACCTAATTAGGTAACAACTCGTTATAATAAATGGCGTTCCAGTATCTAGAGCGCTAGAAATATTTTGTCAATCGCTTTCGCTAGAAATTGCGCTGATGAATCGGTGGTTCAGTTGCTGTATGCGTCGAACGCAGTAAATGTTTAGTTTAGTTTAATTTATTAATTCCTCCAAGAGACAAATGAACATGTATGGAGTATGTCAGGTACATATTATGCTACGGACTAGAAACTAGAACTAAGACTAATGAAAATATTATTGTCACAAGGAAAAAAAAATCGTCTACAATTGTACAAAGAATAATTGATTAAGTATGATTTAAGAGCCGACTAATCTAATAAAAGAAGTGAGATTTTTTATATCTTCAGGCAGTTTGTTGAAAATTTCAAGCCAGTGAAGGTTACAGAACTCTTGTTCTTGTTCAGTTTAGATTGTGCCTGGCATTGTGATTATGTATTGAATTGTATTTTATAAATTTTGATTTGTTTTGAAAAATATATGTGTTGTGAAATAACTAACAATAAGAAAAAAAGTGTTCTTTGAACGCAATAACTAAGAACAATTAACTAGTTAAGAGAAGAATCTAACTTAGCGCTTTCGTACAGAATTAAATCAGCAGTTCACTTGCTGAGTTTGTTGAACGCAATCAATAATGTTGCAAAGTAATTAGCAGTTTAGTTGCTGAACGCAGTAATCAGGAAACAATGTTGTTATAATAAATGGCGCTGCAGTATCTACATTTGTTAGAAACTGTGGTTCAGCTGCTGTGTTCGTTGAACACAGCCAATAATGTAAGATAACTAAGAACAATTAACGAACTAAGGCCTAGTATTTCAGTCACAGTTTAACTTGAATTTTTAGTTTATTCCCATAGTAACAGTTATAAAAACAATTGGAATAAACTGAAGATTGACTATGACTGAAATACCGGGCCTAAGAGTAGAGTCTAACTTAGCGCTTTCGCATAGAATAGCGCTCTTAGGTCAGCAGTTGAGTTGCTGAGTTTGTTGAACGCAGTCAATAACTAGGAAACAATATTGACAATTAGAAAATTGTTTTTCTACAGGTGCTTTTTAACAAGAATTTATATTAAATAATTCAACAAACCTATTTCTTGTAAAGCTGTCTCTTAATAATTTGTTTGGCGGGGATGGCAGTATTATGTTCTTTCCTTAATAATTAAATGTCTTCTTTTAATTAACCAGAATTACTATACCTCATTTCTTATAAAAGTTTAATTTTTAGCAGTCCCAAACAAGACAGCACCGACACTGAGAGGTAGTCAGATTGAGGCCTCTGTGAACACTTCCTTGAGAATGGCTACAAAATTGCAACCGAAACTTGAAGCTATTTAAAAAATTCAAACACGATTTATCTTAGGAACCTGGCGTGGAAAAGTCTTTCCGAAATATTCTAATTATAAGTGTTCAACAAAAAGGTACCTCGTGTTAACCTTGTAAAAAAAAAATCGCGGGTGCGTTCGAGGATTGCATCTTGAGTTTGTAATTGCATCATTCTCACTCACACTTTTCACGTCCCACTTTTAAGTAAGCTGTGAACAGTTCAAGTTCGAACTGTTCATACCCCACATTTAAGTAAGGTGTGAACACTTTGCCCGTGGTTACGTTAAAGTGCTCTTGCAGGAAAAGCTATAACACTTTATGTTTTACGTACGACCTTTCACGGACACTCTGTATAATATTAGCGGGTCTTGTTGCATTATTCTGGACATCTTGTACATTTGTACTTTCATTTTGCTAGATATGCTCAATCGGAAGGGTGCAAATATTCTTTCTGTTGTTGAAGAGTGGGCCTAGATGAGCAGATTGTACGAAAGCATGGCTTCGAGAAGACCATGGTAAATATGAATGGAGTAGCCGACACTTGTATAGTCATCTAAAAAGGTCGGTGTGTGATGATAGCCTTTTTGACCAAATGATTGGAGTGTCGTGCCACGTAAGGGAAGCTTCGAAGAATACTCCTAACAATTTATAAAGGTTGAATTTGTGACGGGACGAGTTGAAAGAAGCATTTGTTAGGTTTTTGATTTAAAAAAACAGTAAATTTTATCTCTTGCTGTAAAAAAGTGACAATTTCTTTCAACTGTTCAAATGAGAGAAAGTCAGCAGCACTTCGAATTCCGGAAAAAAAGGATAATTCATTTAATATCCGGTTCTACCGAGAGATGGTGCTGAATCTTAATCTGTTAGGTATTCACAAAGATTTGTGAAGATTGACATTTCTTTTTTATCGGATTTATGACACGTTTTCCGAAAAAGTAGAAAAAAAATCATTAGATATTCAGTTCTGCCGAGAGATGGCGCCGAATTACTTAGAAAAACAGTAAATTTTACCTCTTGCTATAAAAAAGTGACAATTTCTTTCAACCGTTCAAATGAGAGAAAGTCAGCAGCGCTTCGAATTCCGGAAAAAAAGGATAATTCATTTAATACCCGGTTCTGCCGAGAGATGGCACTGAATCATAACTTAATCTCGTTTTTACGGACATTTGTAAAAATCAAGAATTTTTCAATCGGTTGCAAGAAGCTAAAAATTGTAAGAATTTAAAGCTAGAATTTTAGATGTTCGACAAAAATTTACTCGTCAGATAGATGGCGCTGAGCTGAGAAAACGATGACTTTATAGAGAATTGTGAAAATCGAGAATTTTTTCGATCCATCGAATACAAGAAAAAAAATTGGGGAAAAAAGTAAGAAAATTCATTAAATATCCAGTTATACCGAGAGATGGCGTCGCATTGATTAAAAAAAAGACAGCTTCACCTCCCTGGGTTTAATAGGAACATGTTTTTCGGATCATTTGAAAGCAAGATTATTTCTATTCAGAAATTCTTAATAAATTCAACAGTGCCGTAAGATGGCGCTGAATTACAAAAACAACCTGAAGTCAGTTAGCAAATGAGTCGATGTCATGTATTTCATTTTACTGAAAATATTAGAAAAAGATTATGGAAAACATCTTTAATTTTTGGTTCTGCCTAGAGATGGCGTTGGATGAAAACGAGAAATAAAAGCTTGATCATTTTGTTACTAGTACAAATCACTGCAATCTAATAACGTTTTCGATTCACTTGCACCGGTTGCACTCAGTGTATTTGCATCTCTTTTTAACCTCATGTAATAGCACGAAATGAAGATATTCTGAGTGCGCACTAGTGCGGTCAATCGAAAACGCTGTTAATTGGCAGCACAGAAACAAAGACATCTCACGGTCGGTGGCGAAAGTTTTCTTTGTCTTATTGAGTGTTGTCTCTACCTAGAGATGACGCGACGTTAAATTAAATAAAAACTAAAACAAAAAACTGAAGGGCGATCCTTTACCACTCCAATCACCATTGACGATAATAAATTGTCATCGCAGATTAAACAAAGTGCCGATAACAAGAATTTTTAAATAAAAAGAAAAACATGGATTGGGACATGTGATGACATCTCACGGCTGTTATCGGATCATTTTGTTATTTAATCGACGTCATGAAAATTTATGCTACTTCTTGACACGGAATGCGGACAAATCTGTCTAGTTCGCTGCGCCATCTCTTGGCATGTTTTGAAACTACTTGTGTAAATGATCAATGTAAAAATAAAAATAAAAAAAGCACATTAAAAAAAATGTGTATTTATAGCAACTCGCATTTTTTTTACAAATGGAAAAATTCATATTTTTATTGGTATATAAAGTACGCCATCTCTTGGCACGTTATGAAAATTATTTGTTTCGAATGTCCAATTTACAAGAGTCCTTCCATATCGTAGCTAATATTTTTAAGGACTATACATACTTCTGTATAACTTTATATTTTCGATGTTTTCGTAATAGAATGACGTCATTTTTTAATATTTACAGCAACTCACAATTCTTTTACAGATTGAAAAACCTTATTTTTTGGGAATACAAAATGCGCCATCCCTTGACGTGTTATGAAAATTATTTGTACGGAAAGATCAATGTAAAAACGAAAACATTTATCTCTTTTTTTAAAAATATTTTTAGCAACTCTTATCTTTTTATAGACTGAAAAATTCATTTGTTTTAATATAAAGTGCGCCATTTGCATTTTCGATATTCGTTTGTTTTTGTAATAGCAAAGATGTCACTTATAGCAACTCTAGCAATTCTATTTTTTTTTTTTTAAATAAAGTGCGCCACCTCTTGGCACGTTATGAAAATTATTTGTATGAAATTATCAATTATCAATTATCAATTATTAAATGCTTATAGCAACTCATCTCGTTTTTGGAGGAAAAAGAAAAAAGTTCGTTAAATTGTCAGTCCTGCCGAAAGATGGCTCTAAATTACAAAAAAAATAGCAAACTTTATCTCTCGCTATTTATCGAGAATTGTGGCAATCGGTAATTTTTTCTTTTTCTCCGACAGAAACAAGAAACAGAAAGTCGTCTCACTTTCGGAAGAAAAAATAAGAATTATTAAATTAATAATAATCAGTTCATAATCGAAAGATGGCGCCAAATTAAACAAAAAAAAAAAAAACAAGGAAATATCTTTTTGTTTACAAGAACCAATGGACCTGGACCAGTACATATTATAGTTTGATGTCATATTGATCATTCGCCGTCTGTAGAATAAAGTCAAGGGGGCGCCATACTTCAACAACAAAGACTAAGGTTATAGTAATAATTGCATTTTATTTTTGAAACTCCTTTTAATCACGTCAGTGAAAGTTGACGCAATTGTGAAAAGCAGTTTGTGTTTGCCTGGGCCCAGTGCTTGTTAATTTTGACGTTATATGTCTTTAGTTTCCGCAGTCTGTAAAATAACTCACATTTTGTTTTTAGAGATTGTAAAATTCTATTTTTTGTTTTGGGAATACAAAAAGCGCCATCTCTTGACGTGTTATGAAAATTATTTGTTACGGTGGTACAGATGTTCCGGAAATAAGGTACGTATTGAACTTACGAGATTAAAGAAAAATTTTCTGCCATACAAGGTTTATGAATTTTATTTCACAATAGTAATCATCAATTTAATACTCGGCTCTACCGATGGCGTTGAATTAAAATTTACCATTAACATGTAGGCCAAGTAAATTTGCTTGAAATCAGTTTTGGCCTTATTTGGGTTTCATTTGATATGGAGATGGTGGTGTCTTTCTTCTTACGCATTGGTTGATCATGCTATTTTGTTTCTTCCATTAATTCTATTCATGAAGGAAACGAAAGAGGAGATGAAGGCGGCTATTGCAAGTTGAAGAAAGTTCAGCTAGCAAAGCTGTGTTATGCCGACGATATTATAATAGCCAAAGATGAAAGAATACTTAACAGAATTGTGGAAAGTCATAGGAAGGTTTTAGAAGAAAGAAATATGAAAATTACCACAGAAAAAACAAGTATCATGGTATTGCGAAAGAAAGCAACAACGGAGAGTAATATCGGAAAACGATAGAATAGAGGAAGAAAAAAAATACATTTGCAGGAAAGAATAAAATTCCGAAGTAGTAACATCACTCCGTTCATGCGGAGTAGAAACGAAGAGAAAGAAGAAAAATAAACGCGATAGACTTAAGATTCTTAACAAGAAAACGAAAATGGATAAAATTAGAAATGTGACATACAGACAGAATTTAAACGGATAGACGGATAGAATGATAGAATAGTTAGTCAGGTATTTAAAGATAAAACCAAAAAAGAAAGCAAGAGCAAGACCTAGAAGGTTGTGGATTGAAGAAGTGAGAAAAGCAAAGGTGAGAAGACGTGTGAAATGGGAAGAAACAAAGCACGGAAAGAGATTAACCGGATACTGCTCAACTTCCCAAAAATCCCAAATCCTAAATTCATGAGAGTATATTGGCCCAACGTTTAAGTCAGTAAGTTCACTTTTTACTTTGCTCTGGACTTTTGTTATTCAAGAATGTTTATAGAAATTGAAGCAGAGTTTTGTGCAATTAAAATACTTGCTTCAATTAGGAGCTATTATCATTTCATATTTTGTTAGCTTATATTTCAGAAATGAAAGGTTTATGCATATCGATGGTAGTACCAACATCTAAAAAGGTAAATCCTTCAGATTCACGAAACTATTCGAAAAATTGTAGAAATCTTAATTAATAAACGCTTAACTAAATTTCTAGATAACGATGAAGATGTTGGTATAACTGCTTGTGAACAAGGCTTTTCATTGTGTCCTTCCGTCTAAATTACACAATTATTGTGAAAGGGGTACTCCTCTACATTTAGCTAATGGTCTTGGTAGGATCAAGCATGGAACTCCGTAAGGTTCCGTGCTTGGTCCTCTTCTATTTTTACTATATGTATATAAATGACTTTGGTAGTTATTTATATTCTGATAGAGGATTTTTATACGCAGACGATACCAACTTGGTTACATGTAGCAACACCTTACGAAAACTTGACAGTAAAATCAATAAACTTAAATTCAAAGCTGTGGTTTACGTCAAATTCTTTAAAACTCCTGACGAAGCCATCAACCGATAGTGAAACGTTGAGCGATTGTGCGAATTTTAAGTGTCCGTTAAAAGAGTATAAATAATGTACTTTAAGTAGTTATAATTTATATTCTTTGATTTGTTTATAGATTATGTACATACGCATTGATTGGCAAAATAAATGTATTCTATTTTGTTTTTCAATAAAAAAAATATGGCAGTTATTTCGTATTTGTTTAGTTCTTGATTATTTTGCTTCGCTGTTGGGATAGTTTCTTCTCCTTACTGATTGATTAAAAATTACGAATTGATGGGAGGTCATCAGAGTTAGCAATTGATTTGCGGCAAAGAGTCATTCATTACGTCGCAATTTTCTGGTATGTTACACGCGAATGTTTTGTAAATTAGTATTTCGAGGAACTTTAAAAAAGAAAAAGACGAATAGAATAGACCATGTGAAGTTTGCCTAAATCGAGGATTTAATATAAAAAATATGATTAGGCACTGAGTTACGTTGCAGTTTTCTTGAAGTATTATGTAAAAATTATTGTAAATTGATGTCCTTACGGATTCTACGTCATGCATTCACGCAGTTCAACCTTCAGTTCAAGCGCTCGCTATGTAGCAATAACGCTATCGCTTGCTGAACGCACCTTACACGAATATATTTGTTTCTTATTTAATGATTGTGAGTCTTTTGCTTTTTTTTACAATTATGTCGGTTGCGTTGCAAACTTAACAGTATAACGGCTGCCGCAAAAATAAGAGAGATTGGGGGATGGGGAGAGAGGGGGGGATTGGCAGGAATCAAACTCCTTTTTTCTTTAATCAAAATTTTAATCAGATTTGTGTTTTTGAACGTATTGCGATTGCTGCATCCGGAAGTACTTTGTTTTTGTTTTACAATTATGTCATTGTTAATGTTGTTCAGAAACACAACCATTCAGAAAATGGATGAACGGTGAACGATTACGAGCGCCACCTGTCTGGGAATTTAAAGCCATCCGGAGTTGTAAATTCAAGAATTAAAAAAAAAGAACAACATAGATTCTAAAACCCCAATCTTGTCACAAAAAAATCAGAAATGGGATAGACGATGAATGATTACGGACGCCACCTGTCGGCCAACGTGATAAATCAAAGCCGTCTCTGGTCATAAGCGATTGTTTCTTGTTCTGAGTTTTGCAGTTTTTAAACAAGAATGAAAAATTGAAGAAATTCTACGACCAAAATTCTTTCCCAAAAAATCCACAAAATGGAAGGACCGCGATCTGTTGGCCAACGACGTAAGCCATCCTGCTCTTAAATAGTAATCAAAATATAATAATAAATTCTAAAATCAAAATTCTGCCACAGAATATGGATATACGGTGAATGATTGCGGACGTCATCTGTTGGCCAACGTGGGAATTTAAAGCCATTTCGAGCAGTAAATTCTTATATAGGAATAAAAATTAAAAAAATTAATTCTGAAACCAAAATTCTGCTACAATTATTGAAGACACTGTATTTCCCATATTATTCTTCTATTTGCCTTATCGCTTCTCAATAATTAATAATGGAATTGGTTATATTGGAAAGAGTTATAATCATCGATGATATTTCATTTGCAAGTGAAACAACGTTTAGTGACACGGAGCAGTCAAACAAAATCCACTTAAAATTTCCAGTATAATTGAAAAGCGGGAAGCGTTTAATAAGGACGAGCGCTTTTTTTTTTTCATCCGCCGGTTCTTTTGAGCGCGTCCGGCCCCCAAAAAACAAACGAAAAAATGCCCCCCCGACGATCAAATGGAAATTGAAAAGGAAACGTAACAGGAGAGCGAGCGGCTTTAAAAAACCGGCGGTCCTAATCCTTTTAATCCTAAGTCAAAGTTTATATTAAAAAACTCCCGTTTCACGTCGCTCACTCAATTTCGTCCGGTTTTAATGCGTCACGTAGACAAATGAAAAGGGTAGACAAACAGCTTATTTTACGGCGGATTAACTTTTATAAACTGTTGACACATTTCCGGTGCGAACCGCCGGATATTTATGCACTTTCGTCATGCGCGCGCGCGCGCGCTCCGGGGAAACTTTTCCTCCCCGGACTTTCTTATTAGGTGCGTCTTATTCTTATTACAGGACCCGTCGTTAAAATCTCCGGGCGCTTTAACGCTTTTATATCAACAATGACTTACCTCGTCCACTTCTTCCGACGAACCTCAAGTCGTTGAACTTGGCGACTTGGTTTTTCATGACGGCCGTCGAATTCCTCAACTCCGCACAGTAATTCTCATCGTTCCCCGCCCTAACCGTAACCACGGTTCCATCCCCAATGTCACCAAGTGCGACAACTTTGAACGCCACCGGTAATGTCTTGTTCGACCTCCAATGCGGCGGAAGCACCGTGCATACGAACAGGGGGCTGCCTGTCCTGATGAGTTCCCCCGGGTGCTCCGATAGGAAATCGTTGAGGGTTCTTTCCGCCAGGATGTCCGACGTCATCTTGGTGTAGGTGTCGTTGATGATGTTGGTGCCTTCGGGGGACGCCGCGGTGCCCGTCGCCGTCTGCGTGTTCGCAGTCAGGTGCATTGTAGACGTATTCCAGTCACCGAACATTAAGTTTACTTTGCATTTATTTAATTTGGGGGTGAGAAAAGCTTTCACGATTTCATTACGTCAGTGCAATCATCATTTCGCGAGCGGCTAAGTCCTAGAGCCGATTTCATACGATCACATGATTGACGTGTGATTAGAAAGAAGTGACATTGTGGTTTCGCGCGATTCAAAACGAGTTGTTTCTTTTAAAAACACGCGGCCAGATCGACGGTTTCATTTACTTCCATGACCTAGAACAAAAAGAAAAGAATAAAATAAATAAAAGATGTTTTTTTTTATTTGTAAACTATTCGCTGACTATAAATAAGTGCAATACAATACAAGTAAGGAATGAACAATATGAAAATATTCAGCAAATTGGAAACAGACGTTGATCAAATTTGATGATGATGATTTTGCTTATGAAGAACCGACGCCGTTGTTTTCTTTTTGTTACTATCGATGCAGTTGCTTCGACTAAAGACTGAGCGTGTTGTGATCGATGTTGCTCTATTTATAGGTTCAGGTGGCGCTGATACATCAGAATGAGCGGCTCACAGTGGAGTATTTATACGAAAAAGCTGGACAAAATTATTTTAGTGATTTTAAAATATCCGAAGGTACTTAGAAATTTAAAAAACCTAATTATTTAATATAATTTCACATGAAAACGTACAAAAGAAACAAAATATCACAAACTGATTCATAGCATATGACCCACAGTCCGCAAATACAGGGTATCCCAAGTTGAGGGGCCTACTAAAAGTTTTCGAGGAAGGGAATATACAAAAAATGTCGTTTGCAAGTATAATGTTTAGGCTTTCAAATCATATCCGAATTATCCCTGAAAAACTCACAGGATGGTCACAATATGGTGTCGAACCTCATTATGTTTAACTGACTAAAACTCAATTTTCGTAAATGGAACACGCTATATATTTTTACATCATAAGATGCAGAATCAAATTCTACATCATCGCATCGATTAGTATTAGCTTTCCCTATACCTATTTCTTTTAGTTTTCTTGTTATCAATAGTTGTTTATTTTAATGGCATATTTTGCTAGAATTATGGCAATTTTTCGTAGTAAGTGTCGACAAAATGAAAATATTTATTGAGTTACACCATTAACAAATAATTAAGCTTCAAAGAATGCTAATAGAGAAATTTAATTTGCTTCATTGATAGTTACAGGAGCAGATGTAGTTTTCTTTGGTCTGACTTTGTTACTTCTTGAAAATTTACGTTCAAATCTTCAAAAAAATTTTTTTCTGTTATTGGCAGTAACTGCGGATACATTTCATTAAATTTTCGACTCCATACTGTGACCACCCTGTGAATTTTTCAGGGATAATAATTAACCTTTTTTTTATTTAAATTATTAAAATTCTTCGACGTTTCACCACATATGTAACATCTCATTGTAGAAGATGTACTTGTCGCAGCATTGCAAACTTTTGCATCTACCATAGTAGGCATTAAAATGTGCTTGATGCGTTTAATTCCTGTGGGAGTGGTCAGTTCTGTTTTCTTCAAACGTTCTATTTGACCTTCTATATACTTAAACTCTTCGTTCGTTATGTCTTTAGTTTCGTGAACAAAACGTATTCTGATGGGTCTGCAATATCTTGGTGACGAGGGTACTGGATTTTTCCATATAATTTTTTTCTGTTCATTAATATTACTTATTAATCTTAGAGGAACAAATGAACTTTGAAAAATGTTCGCATCACTGTCCATATCATTTTGAAACTTTTGTTTAAATTGGGCTTGTTGTGAACCGTCACATCCCTATTTTGATAAGAGTTCCAAATTATATTTTTCTTCGTCCGTTAACTTATCTAATACCTCGTCCAAGTACTTGCACAATCTTAAGGATGTAAGATCAAGCAAATCCTGTAGTTTGATTTCCGCACAACTATCCGTGACGCGAATCGCAGTTTCTTGTGGATAACACTCCTTTTTAGCTCTTTTTAAAACAGAATAGCAAGGATATATTTCTTTATTAGCACCTTGAATAATTTCCCATTGTCTTCTCGTAAGATCCGCCTCGACAAATATCGATGAGGCCTGCGATGGAGTATATTTTTGAATGGAATTTTTATTAGATGTCATAGCTTTTAGAAACATGGTTGCCTTTGTTGGCGTTTCAGTTACATCCTTTATAATTTTCGAAACACCTAAGTTTTCTTCAGCTCGTTGTCTCATATAAGCAGCATAAGTTAATTCATCGGCAAATACATTCTTCCTCAAATTTTCCGTTTTTCGTCGTTTGCTTCTATCGCATAATTCCGCAAAATCTTTTTCTGGTCTTCCTCGATTTTCTTTTTTTCTTGGACACAATTTCATCGAAGTATTAAGCCATTTTCCATATTTCTTTGTAAATATCTCGTCGTTGTATTTAGCAGCTGACCATTTAAGTTTAAACTCATGTTTAAAGTATTTTAATGACCGGTTTTAACTCAACCAGTTCTTGTTTTGGATATTTGAATGTATGTGCAAGTTTATTTTCCATGAATATAATCTTATCATCTATTTTCTTTTTCGGGCATCCTTGCATTAGTTGGTAGAGATACTTTCTTGTTACAACATTTGTACCTATGAAAAATAAATCAATTCATATTAAAGGCTATTTTCATAATCGACTGTATCACTTTAATGATACTTTAACTTAAAGTATCCATTTAGATTCCAAGAATTTCTACTTAAGCTAGTCCATAAACATACCGGGTGTCCATGTGCCAATAGGACATAGGGATTTAACATAGGTTATACACAGAAAGATTATGGCGTTTAAAGTAAAACTCGAAAAAAATACCAAAAGGTATATAGTCTTCCAAAATTCTCCCGAATTTGTTTTGATTCTAAATTTGTGCTATTCTAGTTGTTAATTATTTAAAAATACAAAAAAGTTATAATTTTTTTCTGTATAAGCTTAATAGCTATTGAAATTATAAACTGTTCTTGAGGTTTAAATTATTTGCTCATGTTTCGCAATTGTAGGAACATGAGATCTAATCTAAACGAGCGCGAGGACACTTTTCTTTTTCTCTTTTTTAATAGTAATATAATTTTTTTTAAATTAATTTATACTCTATCAGCTTTTCCATAAAGCTGCTCTTAAGCAACTTTAGACTACACACATCAGGAATTTGAATACCTACATTTCCATCAATGCAATGTTACATGAATTTGACGATAACTACTTCCTTGAAAGTACAGATGGATAACTAAAATTCCGTTTTCTAAACTGAGGCTTTCCATCATTAGAATTACCGGGCAAAATGAAAAGATAATAATAAATGATGAATTTGATTTCGTAAGCTGCAGCTGATTTGAATATCAAAATGCAATTTTTGAATAAGAGATTAAAAAAAAACTAAAACAAACAAAACAAGATTGATACAAAATTCAAATATTTTAAAGAAAGACTTAAAAGTGTGAAAAGTGTCAATAGAAAAAAAAAATTATGGCGGGTTGATCTCGCAACCCTGCGGTTATGAACTTCGAACAAACAATTTGGACCAACAGACTTATAAATTCGGATTGCTAAAATATGCTATTAAAAATAAATAAAGATTTCCAACAAATTTTTTCTTAATTAAATAATAATGTTTAAAATATCATAAGTTTAAAATTAAGATGCTTTAAAAATCAATACATTCCTAACTTTCCCTTGTTAAATCCCTATGTATCAACCGGCTTACTCATATTAAATTATTTAAACAAAAAAACGTAGGTATATGGAGAAGTGCATACAAAATATTGCGTGCAATATCAATGATTTCAAATGCCTTAAAAGTGGTGCTGCGGAAGAATGCGGAATTTGATTTTTTGTATATAGTTTTAACAAATGTTAAATTTTATATTGCCATTAGTTTTATTGCTCGACAAAGCTTGACAGACAATGGAAATAACTCAATTATAAAAAAGATGGTATAAAAATCGTAATTAAATTACTTGCCTTCTGAATCTATATTCATAATGTTCACCTTAATTCACTTAATAAACGTAATAAAAATAAATTTCTTTAACTTTCAGCGTTTTGAAACAAACACTAATGTTAAAAAATTCAACAACTCTTTAGAAACAGCTTAGTGCTTCTGTAAAACAATTGATATCGCAAAAATAGTTATCATGTCACTTAGATGCAAGAATATTATAAGAAAAAAACATTTTTCTTGTTTTTAATTAAGTTTAAAATTTCGAATTTTGTCCAACTTTTTTATATAAATACTCCACTGTGCGGCGGTGCGATGAAACGGTGACAAAAAAAAAGAAAGTATCGGCGCTGTTTTAACTGGAAGTCTTCTTTATGTTTTTAAGTTTTTAACTTTTGTATAAGAGCCTTTCCACAAACTAATATATTTTTTTTTAATTAGAAGTAAACAAAATATAAAATATTCAAGAGACAAATGTATTTCTTTCGTATGTTTCTGTAGTGTTGTTTGTGTCTCGAGAAAAGAGCTAAAAAAATTTTGAAGAAAATTTTATTAAGTTAAACAAGTACATATTAAATAAAAAAAAAATTTAAGAACTGATTTATTTAAAGAGATGTTGATGCATTCCGATTGAGTACTGTTATTTCGAAGACCAAGATCTACTGTGGAACCGCCGTACCTAAGCATTACTTCCTCTATCCAGTCAGGTCTTGCTTCATTTATTTATATAATCTTCTCTCCTTCTTAGGTCATCTTCTGTGGATTCTACTCGTTTCAGTCATCATCTGTGGGTTTTCCTTTCCTTCTTAGGTCATCTTCTATAGATTATCTTCTCTTTCCTTGATGGCCAGCACTTCCCTGGCCATATCAACCACGTTCTTCCAGATCTCTTCTTTACCCTCATGTTCTATTAGTTCTTCCAGTATCACACGGTGTCCAATAGCCTAGCCCTGCAACTCTCCCATCGAGGACAATGGAAAAAAGTATGTTCCGCCGAATCCTTATCGCATCCACAGTATCTGCATCTTGGGGTTTTCGTCTTTTTGATCCTGTGCCTAAATTCCTCGAAGGATCCGTGACCGCTTATTAACTGAGTTAAGAAATATGTTAACTCTCCATGTTTCTTTCATACCATACCATTATATTTGGGATCAAACATCTCGTCCATATTGATTGCTCGTACGAGTCCCATTTGTTTTGCCACGCACTTATCATCTCCTTCCTTTGTTTTTCCCTAGTCACGTCCTTGTTGTCCTTTATTTTCATTCTTTCTACTGCCATTAGATCTATCGGAATCATCCAAAACAGCTTCTGTTGAGATAATGTTATAAGACCTGCATATTCTGATTACCAGGAATCTCTGAACTTTTAACATCTCCTCCTGTCTGGCCGGATTTGAAATCGCCCAACCGGTAGTGGTGACTTTCGACGAGAGAGGTCGCTGGGAATAGCGACACACCTTCTTGGCTTCAGCAACCCTCCGCCGAATTCGATTCTCGATGGATGTCGTCGTCGACTGGACTCACGTTTAGGGAGCGGACGATGTAATCGAGGTTGGAGTTTGGGTGAACCTTGCGATAATACAAGTATTCAATTTAATTGTCTTTTAAATTAAGCAACTATTGTTGAACGAGGTTAGGAAATTACTGTTGACTTTGTAAACGAAAGTCAGATCCGGATTTCGGAAAACCAAACAATTTAAAGAAACTGCAGAAACTGTTAGTCGACCCCCGTTTTGGTCGACTCCCGTTTTGGTCAACCCCCTTTTTGGTGACGATATTATCAGCGCTTCGTGGTGGCTAGCTATACTATGTGAAAACGTTTCATTCCCACCTACCACTTTAAGCTAAATTAAAAAATTTTAAAAATTGGAGTTATTGTAAGTTACTATAAATGTTTGTAAATTTTTTTTATTTTTCGTTAATCTCAAGGGCAAAAGATGAATGATTCGCATCATCTTTTGTATCGACCTTCAGATGATCGAAAAATAAAAAGATTTTACAATTTCGAAAGCGTTTATATCGTAGTGACTTAAGGTAAAAAATACATCTTCCAATTTTAATTTACTTTCGTTACTCACTGCCATTACAGATAATCCTTTGGGTAGTAATTAAATTGAAAATGTTATTTAGAATTTTAAGAATAAATTAATTGCGTGTTTTATGAAGCGCTTTTGTATTTGATCGTGAACTTTAAGTCGGCCTTACACGTACGGTTCCCCTCTAAACACATCCCCCTAATTACAATATCAAATGTTTGGAATTACACGGATACATTAAGGAAATTTATCAGAAAATAAAAGAGCGATTTTTTTTCTTAATTATTTAAAAAAAATCTAAATTTGAAGAGGTATTTAAATATCGGGTCTTCATTTAATCTTGTATCTGTCGTGACCTATATGACGCGACGTACGTGACCAGCTAATTAAAATTGCCAGATTGGATTTTTCCCTCAAAAAAGAGAAATTTTATCAATTAGGGATTTTTTTTTCATTTTTCTTCTTAATTCCGATCTCCACAATGTTTTTTAGTTCGTTAAATTTCATGATTAAATTGTATTTAAATTTTTTACTTGAAAGCCATTTGGTTAAAAGAGATCAAAAAGTATCAGGCTTTCTAATGACTATTTTTAAATGATGAAAGCCCCCCCCCCCAAAGAACATTAGTAAAAGGTGTTTATTAGTGCGTATATTTAGTGTCCGTTTAAAATATTGAAACCCCCCCAAAGAACATTAGTAAATGGTGTTTATTAGTGCGTATATTTAGTGTCCGTTTAAAATATTTCGTGATACAATTTTCATCGGACAAGAACCTGCTTTAATTATGGTGTTTATTAACTTTCAACTTTTTAATTTGTTCCCAATTTGTAATTCGAGTTGAAGAAAACCGCACACAAACATCCGGCAACACTGGGCAGCACACAAAGGCGTAGTTACCACGTCTTTGTTCCGGAAGTAAGCGTATTGTTTCAAATGTAAATAGAATTTATTGTTGCATTTTTGCATTAAATATTTGTTAAAATCGTAAATTCAAATAGTGGCAAGCACAAGTACATACGGTGAAAAGTACCGGGTGATTTTTTAATCTTTTAAAAACTCTTGCCATAGAATTTGGACGGCATGTCTTAGCTTTACTATAAAACAGCATCAAGAAGTGCAATAACGTACTTTTCACTTAAGCTAAGACATGCCGTTCAGATATCCTGGCAAGAGTTGATAAAAAGTTTAAAAAATCACTCGGTACAACCCATAAAATCTTGTGAGAAATATTAGTAACCAGTTTGTGTTGATATTGCCTAACTCTCGGGCGGAATTTGATCACGTGATGTTCTTACAATCAATTATGAAGACCCTGTATAATGCAGAGGAAGTTTTAGTGAGTGTGCACATATAAAATTGGACTTTCTGTTAATATTAAAATGAAGTTGATAAGAAAGCATGTATTTAAAAAAAAATACTGAAAAGTTCTTTCCAACAATAAAAAGAATAAAAGGAAAAGGAAACGAAAAAGTTGGCTGATTTCTAAACACAAAAAAAATAAATGAGTTTTATTATGTACTCTAACTTGTTTATGGTTTGCGATTAAAAAAGATATTTTGAAGTTTTCGTTAAATATCAGCGTATATCTGGTTTCAATCGTATGAGTTTTGCGATTTATTTATTTAATTGTAACCTTAGAATATAATTTAAATAAATTATTGTCATACAATTATTGTTAATTTTAGGTATGTTGAATAATAAACAATATTCGTAATGAGTTACAATCTTAAGCAAATTTACAGAAAAAAAATAATTTTAATAGGTTGAACAGATTACAGTGTGATTACAGTTGAATAGATTACAATCTTATGATTTTTATTATTGAAAATGGCGTCGAATATTAAAAATTATTTAAATAGTACTTAGGTTTAGAAAATAAAGTAATAAAAAATTATCATTTGTAATGATTATCCCGCGATTTTTGCAAATTACTTATCCTGAAGATGACAACGTGCATTTCAAACGTTTTAAAACCTGCTTCGTCGGAATAAATAATTCGTTACTTATTTTAACTGGGCGACGAATATTTATTATTTGTCAACAAATTTCCGCGTACAAGGGAACGTTTTCATTGTAATCAAAATCGACGTTTCGCTGAGGGATAGCTGGTGGGCGCAGTCAATTATAATAATCTTAAAAATACAAATGTCTCCCTAATTTAATAACCGGGTGCAGAATTCAATTGTTTAGGATTTACAAGAGAAAAAAAATGCAATAATGTCAAAGAGGAGCACCAATATATTTCAATACACGTAATTTTTCCTCAATTTCTATATTTTTTTTGCAGCTTTTGGAGTGTCTTTTCATGCACACAAAAAAAGGCTGTTTAATTAATTTTATGCATGGATAGAATCTTATCTAAAGTTCCTCTTTTATTTATATGCCGATCGTATAGATCTGCGATAAAAAAAATACGACGAAATGACATGACATGACATGACAGAAACTGCAAGCGCGTTTCACGAAAGTCAGAAGGAAATAGCTACATAAAAGTTCTTTGACTTTACGATCGATCGATTGGCGTATATTAAAAAAATGAACTGTAACACTGAAACGACAGATACGTATATTTTTTACTGTTTTGTTTTATATCTGGTTTTAAAATTTAAATGGCAAAAAAATAGTACGCCGTTAAAATCGTTAGCCTTCAAATGAAATGAATGAAACGCGTTAAAAATTTTTTTTTAAAGTCACCAGCGACATATGACAATCGAAATCAATTTTTTACCAAGACCATCAGACCCCCAACGAAAATCTAAAATTTTACTTTGTAACAATGACCACCCGAGTGATTTTTCAAGTCACCGTGACACACTTGATTTTTTATTTTATTGCAGTGCAATTTTATTGTCGTTGTCAAATTGGCAAAATTTTATTTTCGGTTTGCGAAATACTGAACGTGAACGAGAACAAAATTTGGAAGTTTTCGTTGATTTAAATGCAGCCGTAGGTATATTGAAAATGGAAACACTTACGAGCAAACAAATAGACCCACTTCACACTTTCTTTGATTCTCATTGTTTTTTCTTTACGCGTCAGAAGACGAAAGGAATAGAAATAAATTTGGCTTCATGTTAAAGGTCTTTCAACCAACACAGATTCTTTTTAAATCTGATATCTAAACAAGCAAAGTCAAAAGTGAAGTTGGTCGATTTATTTGCATGTAAGCGTACTTTTGAACGGAGTCTTGGATTTGGACACCCAAAAAAAATTAAATACAGCCGTAGGTATATTGAGAATGGAAACACTTAGGTGCAAACAAACAGACCCACTTCACACTTTCTTTGATTCTCATTGTTTTTTCTTTACGCGTCAGAAAACGAAAGAAATAGAAATAAATTTGGCTTCATGTTAAAGGTCTTTCAAACAGCACAGATTCTTTTTAAATCTGATATCTAAACGAGCAAAAAGTCAAAAGTGAAGTGGGTCGATTTATTTGCATATAAGCGTACTTTTGAACGGAGTCTTGGATTTGGACACCAAAAAAAAAAATTAAATGAAGTAAAAGGCACTGTTTCAATCGACCAGATTGAATTGGATTTGGACACCCAAAAAAAAAATTAAATGAAGTAAAAGGCACTGTTTCAATCGACCAGATTAGGCTAGTACCATTTTAAGTTCGTCCAAACACGAGAAATAATTCTTTTTTTTTTTTTTGGTCGATTAGAATTTGTAGAAATGATTTTATTGGGCAGCACCAAGAAAAGAAATTGGAGTAGAATTTGTCAATATTTTGAATAAATAGAAATATGTAGAGCAAAGATTTATTTTACCTAAATTGTCACTTCTTGAGTACCTCAAGGTAGTGTGATTGGACCAATATTATTCAACGTATTTATGAATGATATTGCACAAAATTTAAGTTGCGAAACGAAATAATTTGGTGACGATTGCGTTATTTATAATAAAAAGAAAAAGTACAGAAGATTGGATTTTACTCCTGGAAGATTTAGACAAAATTCATACGTGGTGTAAAAAAAATAAAATGGAAATTAATACCTACAAAGAAATGTGTTGCGGCATCGTTTGGTATTACAAAATTATTTCAAGCTCATCCACATAAATTAGGAAATGAATTACGTATATAACGATACATGTAAATATCTAGGGGTTACCTTTTAAATTGGAATAGTCGTATGCAGAAAATTTTAAAAAAAGCTCATAAATCTTTATATTACATTAGAAAATCTTAAAGACTCTGGAAAACCTATACTTAAAAAAGCTTGTATGATATACGTATATCCGTCCTAAAGGTGAGTATGCACAAGAAGTTTGGGATCCGTACCAACAATATAACTCGTGTCTAAATAAAAACCTGGTCAAGTAGGCTACATTTAGTAATTAATAATAATAATAATAATAATAAGGTCTTTATTCTCAAAAATGAAATGAAATATACAGAATGTATGTTAACAAAAAAGACAAGAGGCGAAGTTCACCTAAATGCTGCTCTTACACTTAACCTCTAAATTAACTAAAACTAACGCTGAATTTCACAAACATCACCCAGGCTCAATCATCGATCAAGAATAACCATTCCTATACCTTCAACACGTGACCATGGTAACGTTTACCTTTAACGGACGACCGAACCTAAGTAACGCTTGTGAAATCCGCCATAAGTGAACTAAATTATAAGACAAGTTCGGTGCGAATAAACATGAAAACATTAATTGTTTAGGCAGTAATAAAACATTTTTATTGCGCGTATTCTCCTATGTAAATGCAATGGATAAATTCTCGATCACAACCCACTTGACCAGGTTTTTATTTAGTCGCACGTTATAATTGAAGATCTAGAAATGTTGTAGCATAAAGTAGCTCAGTATGTTATGAATAACCCTAGAACAACTTCATCTGCTTCACGCATGCTACGGGAATTATTGGGAAACTTTAATAATAATAATAATGTTTATTGATTCCGTTGCTAAGAAAATACAGGATGGAATAAGTCAATTGATACATTAAGAAAAAACATGAAACATAAATTAGATAAGGATAAAATAAATAACAATAATAACAATAAGTTCTACATCTAAGGTAATATGGCATAAGAAGCACAATTTTCTTTCTAAATTACGTAAGTAAACGATTCAAGCACTAGAGAAAATCATAATTTTATCTATAAAATCTCATTTTCGAAAACTAACATTCGTAAATTTTTTTTCTCCGAAAACAATTCAAAATTGGAATAATTTAAGTGATACAAATTTGAAAAAATTCAAAATGCAAATTTTAAATATTCTTATTAATTTCATAATATGTATAAGTTTATTTAATGCATAAGCTTGTCTATTAGACCATTAATGATTGTTATGATTGTTAAGTATGAAGACGGGAGGACTTTTTGTTAAAACGAGGACAATCCTCGTGAAACGAGGATGAGTGGCAACTCTAGCACGTACAGTATTAATTGAACAGGATGTCCCATAAATAAGAGCATAACAATAAGAAAAACATGTTTCAATGAGCAAACTCGAAAGAAATTTAAAATATTTTGGAGACTGTTTGAGCTACTGATTTAGTTCTTTGTGTGTACAAGTTAAAATCAATTTTAAATTTAGAAATAAATAAATATTAACCGCCTGCTATTTTGTAATTAATTGCATTTTCAAGTAAACTGTTGAGTTACCAAAAAAAATAATAAATTCTAGTAATTTGAAGGATTACACACAGCATTTAAGCGAAAGTTCAATTTTTTGGCAAGCTTTATTGTAACTGCCCTTTACAATTCACCGCTCCATTTTATTATTAATATTATTATTAACTAACAATTTACATATCTGCTAATAATCAAGATTACTAAATCTGAAACTCTACGGAAACGGAAGAAAATCTAAACCATTTTTGGATTTATTTAAAAAAGCGAAAATTGCGCGAGAGTTTACAAAATTTATTTATATACGTGGGTAATAAAAAAATTAAAAAATTACATAATTATAATTGTTAATGAACAACTTGCAAGGATTATTCGTCGAAAAACTTTCAGATAAATAATAAATTAATTAACCTGAAGAAGTCAATGTACAACAAAAGGTCGACGCTTTTGAAAACTGTCGACGTTTCGTTTGTGCATTGACGGCTTCTTCAATCTTATGCAAGTCCAGTTCTTATCTTTTAAAACATGTTGAAAACCGCCTCACAGTGAAACGGTGTTTCGTTTTAAATAAAAAATTCCGACGAGCGATTTTTTCCAAGCTACGTATTTCAAAGTATTTCAAATTTTGGCATTTAGCGGTGCGTTTCTCATGAACGGGCTAACATTGTCAAACGATCAACTTGTGTCACAAACTCTTTTAAACGGAAACTAAATGGCGTACAAACACTTAACGTTTCGCAATCGTTCGACAGCTTTGTCAGAAGTGAAAAATATTTTTCACAATTGTGATACAATTTTCATCGGACAAGAACCAGCTTTAATTATGATCAACTTGTGGTAAAATGAAAGTTACCAACTGAGAAATAATTAACTAGTTATTAATTTTAAAGATAAAGTACTCGTAAATAGAATATAATTTTAAGGGCCAGTTTCATAATCGAATTTAAAGGAGACTTTAAAATTAAGGTCACATTCATATGTGTAAACAAATGTATTTTCACATTTGTTTTTACATCTGAAAGTGACTTTAAATTTAAAGTCTCCTTTAAATTCCATTAGGAAACTGGCCCTAATAGTGACGATGTGATTATGTTTGCTTTTTACTAACTTAAGATTTAATTTATTACAAAAAAATATGTGATTTAAAAAAACGTTTCGGTCTTTTCGTTTTTGGAATGAAATGTTCACTAATACTGGTGATGGTCAAATTCAAAAGACTTTTTTTAGCCGCGATTATAAATGAGGAAGGAGTGGAAACAAATAAGTACCAAAATATTCTTACCCCTTTTTTTTTATAAAAAAAAAACAAATTTTTTCGTACCTACTTATTAAACGAAGCCAGACCAAGAATTTTCACTCAAGACCGTCGAGTAAACCACCGGAAATGTGAAAGCGCATGTCGAGCGCCGGATTATTTCCAATTTTTCACGCAAAAATAAAATTTCACGCGCGAAGCGTCGCGGCGTCGTCCGCCGCCGCCGCCATCGACGAAGTTATTCGGCGAAGAATGTGCGCGACAAGAATATTTTTAATTTCGGGCGGGCGGGCGGCGCGGCGCGGCGGCGTGTTTTTAGCGCGGCGAACAAAAGTGCGGAAACAAATTTCGAACGTCAATCAAAAAAAAAAAAAGAGAGAAAAATTATACATAGAAGGGAAGGTGTCACGCCGCCGACGGTTGCTAGGCAACATATGACGTAATGTCAACACTTTTTCTGAATGAAAACTTTTGCGGCGTGGGGGGGTGGAAAAATCACTCATTTATAAAAGCAAAAAAAAACGAACACATTCGGTGATGTACATATATACGTATACGTACGTTAGTGGCGGACGCGCGCGGAATAGTTTGAAAAAGTGCACGGGGCTTATTTAATTAATTTTTTTTTAAATAAGTGCTTACTAATTCTCACATGTGGGGGATCCTGCACGCGTCGCGACGTCTTAACAACTGTGGCCACACACGGAGATTAAAATAGAGCGACACAAAAACTTTCGTCGCGCATTTTGATTGCATTCGAACTCTCCTGTCCGGATTAGCGTCGGGCGCGTAGAAAAAAATCGCGCGCACCTGCGGCCACGAAAATCCGCGGTTTATAAACCACCCGATATGTTCTAAATCAAGTTTGGAGAGCTGAGTTTTGGCTACTAACAGTTTGTAGGAACAAGCGTATCCACGCAGTAAACATAGCCTACTATACATGTGTGATAAAACGCCGGCACCGCTTTGTTCGTCTCTGTCTGTCGAAGGCCGCACTCTACAAAACACTTTTTGAACGCCCGTCTGCACTTAACTACCATACACACATACATGAACGTACGTTTCGCTCCCGAAATAAACTAATTGCAGTCGAAAACAAGGACGGACTATGTCGTTAACGTCGTAACTAGCCCTAAATTTCAGTGGTGTACTCGTGCGCCTTGATAACCCTTTGGTTATCAGGGGATGTAGGAAAGAGACCGCCTAATTTGCCCGAAAATGTGCAGGAAAGAGAGACAAGAAGTGTAGATTAAAACAGAAGCTAACATAAAGGGGTACATGCCGGACGGAGACGCGCCGAACGAGGCGTCGGGGCGCGCGAGCGAGATCGTCGAAGTTGTGGTCAAAGCGGGCCGGGCTTCGTGGTAATAAAGGATGGGAGGATGCAAATTAGTGTGTGCCAGATGAAGAAGGCGCGAAAGCGCGGTTTAGGGTATTTGCTGGTATTGGACGAGGATGGACTGATGAACACTACGCAAGCGTCACATACGATGAAGTGAGACGGATCGCGTAAATGATCTCATGTGCAATGTTTTGTCATATGTTTTGTCCTTTCCATCCGCGGTGGATGGTTTACCTATGCTGGCTTATCCTTTGGCCGCTGAAAAATAAAGGATCTTGCTTTAAATGCAGTTTTGTGTAACACTTTTTTTTTTTAGTTTGAAAACACCACCGCGATCGAATATTTGATAATGCGATCGGTTTTCACATTTACTTTTAAACAAACCCTGCACATTCTTTCAGATTAGAAACTTACTTACTTACATCTCCAGTTATCATCAGAAAAATCATTTCAAAGGTAAAACATTTTTTAAGTTCTTGAAACTAACTCTTAACCCAATTTAGCAAGCTCAGCGATTCTATGAAATCATTCGCTTAAAATTGGCCTACAATTATTATTGGTAGCAGAGAATAAACAAAATTTTTTTCTCGACTCGGATTGGACATGAATGCAATTTACTTTTAACTACTTTCTGAAACTGAAATCCAACTGAATGAATCAAACACGTAGGTTGTAAAAATAGTAGTTTATACACCCAGGGAGTGAAGTGTATGATTTTTACCCGAAGTTTGTAGCCCGAGGGTTCTACAAAACACCGAGGGGAAAAATCATTCACTCCCGAGGTGTATACATACATGTACTATTTTTTGCACGACCCACCGATTTTGATTGAAAAAAGCTTAAAGTTTTTAAATTATTTTTAACTGTCAACATGTGCTGCGTTCGAAAATTATACGTCGGATATATCTGGAGCGTATTAACTCATCTTTCTCACTCGCGATTTTTAATCTATTTTGTATCTCGCTCATCCGTTTAAAAAAATCTTGTGTTTATATTATTTCCATGACAACAGGCGATCTTTTCACACTCAACTTAAATGTCGGATGTGAAAGATCGCCTGTTGTCATTCATGGATATACTATAAACACAAGATTTTTTTAAACGGATGAGCGAGATATAAAATAGGTTAAAAATCGTGATTGAGAAAGATGAGATCATACACTCCAGACGTATCCGACGTATAATTTTCGAACGCAACTCATGACATTCTTATTTTACGAACACAATAATCACATCGGTTCTGATGGATGGAAAATGGAATATTTTCACAAGGGAGTAGAACAGCCACTTCACTCCCTCAAATTAGGGAATAAAATTGCTTATTATATAGAGGTCGTACAAAAACATGATTATAATTCCAGACATACATATAGAGATCTCGTAATTGCCTATGTAGCAAAGGTTACGTGTCAGGTTGTTTTTAAATTGCGAGACCTCTAGCAGAGAATAAGTAAATTTTTTCGATTGTATATAAGAAGTGGTTTGGAAAAAAAGTAGCACTACTTCATTGCACATAAAAAATAAAAGAGATGGATTTTTCAAACTTAATACTTTATATACGAAAGCCATAACTTATTATTCATTAAATTATAAGAAATAAATAAAATTAAATTATCCGTGCCAAAAGTATCGAACCTTTGCTTTTACCCTCTTCATTAAAGTTTGAACATGATTATTACTGTATTTCTCAGCTTCCTTTCTCCACTTTTTCCGAAAATCAGTGATGTTTGCTGCCTTAAATTTTGTTTTTTTAAGGTTTCTTTTCATGTGAGCCCAGTAACGCTCAATTGGCCGAAGTTCGGGACAATTAGGCGGGTTTGCTTCTTTTGGAACGATGTTTACGTTATTGGTTGCATAAAAGTCTTTAGCTTTTTTTCCATAGTGACACGTGGCCAAATCTGGCCAAAAGAAAACAGTAGTATTATGCCGTTGTATTAGTGGTAGCAGACGTTTTTCCAGGCATTCCTCTACGTAAATTTCTCCATTCATAGAGCCAGTTGTAACTAATTCCTCGCTTTTTAGGCCACATGTGCATACAGCTTGCCAAATCATGAATTTTTGTGGAAATTTACTTGCCATTTTATATTTATGTTTAGAAGCCACATTGTCCTTATCTGTTGCAACATAAAATTCTTGTCCAGGGATTTGGTTAAAATCAGCAACACAATAAGTTTCATCGTCCATTATGCAACAATCAAATTTTGTGAAGAAATCCGTATACAATTTGCGAGCTCGTGCTTTAGCCGTCCGTTCTTTTTCTGGAGTTCTGTCAGGTACTTTTTGAACTTTGTAAGTTTTTAACTTAGCATTTACTTTAACCCGATGTACCATAGATTTTGTGGTACCCAATTTGTCAGCCAGGATTCGCTCAGACAGATTAGGATTGTTCCTATAGGCAGCCTTAATTCTGGTTACTAATTTTTTATCCTGAAATCCCATTTTCCTTCGAGAACCTGGTTTTCTTTCAACATTAAGTCTTTCCTTGTAACATCGCAAAACTTTTCCAACCGTAGATTTGGGTATATTTAAAACTTTTGTCAACTTAATCTGACTCCAGAGAGGATTTTCAAGATGGGTGTTCACAATTAGTTTACGACGAATAACTTCATTCGTTGATATGGCGCTTTTTTTTATAAAATTTTATCACAAAACTTGCATTAGAAGAACAGAGATTACTAATTTGACAGTTGTCAAACTGTTACAAATTTATTTTGTCACAGCCTGCTTGGGTAATAAAATTCTTTCGCTGCTACTTTTTTTCTGAACCACTTCTTATTTGGACAGTATCCAATCATACTTTCCTTCTACGGCTAACTATTCAAATTTCCCATAATTAATTAATCTTGTTGTAACCAAACTAAATCTACTTTGTTTTTAACCACCAATCAATCCTCTTGTGTCCTTCTTTTATAACTAGAGTTCGATTATCTTCTGCTTTGTACGTATGCACAGGTTAGACCGACTATTATTTTATTTTCTTAATTAACACGACACCTCGCTATTGTCTTTCTTTTTCTGTTTAATTAAAAAAGACTCTCGTTAATAAAAACAATTTTATTGCCTTCAGATTTTCCGCGAACGGATCGTGTTTTTGATTTCAGCTTTTAAGTAGAGATTAAATTTAAGTCTTGTTTAGAATGTGGAAAAAGCATTATGTCAGGCACATTCTAACTGACACTGACACTTAAATTGAAGTTTAAGTGTCAATTAGATGATGATTGACAATATGTTGTCATGTATTCACAATTGTCATGTGTTAAATTTAATCTATGATTAAAAATGCGGTGCAATCAGGCATTAGAGTTATAAGACTCTAATGCATGTTTGTTGAGTTATAAAACTCTAATGTCTATTATTGCACATATTTTTTTCCTAGGATAATGAATTCGCAATATAACAGATAAAAAATTCTAAAACGTAATTAACACAAATCATATAACACAACTTTCAAAAAGGTGATTTCTTCCATTAAAATCAAAATAAAAGACAGTGATCTCATGTTTAGTAAAGCGGATAAAGGTAATATTTTAGTTATCCGAAAATGTTCAGAATATATTTTTCACCAATCGATACAAACCCGTTAGATAATTTTAAAAAACTTCTGAAATCCATTGTAATTTTAGATAATCCATTAAAAATCCCTATGAATTGCATATTACACCGATATTATACGGCCTTCCTAAGATCCATAAACAAGGTCATCCGATTAGACCGGTAGTCTCATTCGTTAATTTTCCATGTAATTATATCTCTAAGTTTTTGAATAATTTTTTAAAAAACAATCTAAATTTTGAGCTAAAATATTCTTTATTAAATTCTAATCAATTAATTAATAAAATAAAAGATTTAACTTTACCAGATAATTCTTTACTAGCTTCTTTTGACGTTTCTAATCTTTTTACAAATGTTTCAGTTCCTATGACATTACAGTTGATCAAAAAATTATTATCAAATTCTAACCTTTGCGATAACATTAATTTATTAAAAATTTGCCTTGATCAAAACTTCTTTGTTTTTAATAACAAATATTATAGGCTTAGGAATGGGAAATCTTTTAGCCCCCATTTTGGCAGACATCTTTATGAACTATATAGAGTCTTTAATTTTCAAATCTGACAATCCATTCAAAGACAATATATTTTACTGATATTGTTATGTCGATGACATCTTCATTTGTTGGTCCAATAGTTACATAATTTTCATAATTTTATCAACACTTTACATTTAGATATTACTTTCACTCTTGAATTAGAAGTTGACAACTGCCTTAATTTTTTAGATCTTTCTATTTCAAAACAGGAGAACAAACATATTTTTAATATTTATAGAAAACCCACTCAAACGTCACATTTAATACCATTTGATTCCACTCACCCTTATCAACATGAAGTTGCGTCATTTAATTCTTATATCCATAGACTTCGTATGATTGCTTTAACTCCACAAGATTTTGCTTCTGAAATTGTTTTAAAATTAAAAAAAGTGTTAAATCAGCTGGCTATTGAAAATGGATATAACGCCAGTTTAATTAAAAAAATGCTAATCAAAAAACAACAAAAAAAATCTTATTAATTCGGCATATTCTATCAGCAACAATTCTTCTAAATTTCATTTCATTAAATTTATTTTTTTTGGTCCTATTTCGTATAAATTACGTTCGATTTTCAAAAAAACATATTAAAAATGTAAAATTATTTTCAAGACTCCAATGAATTTACAACAATTAAGTAAGTCTAATGTTGTACTTGGCACAAAATGGCATTCACATGTTAGGAACAATCCGAAGAAATCGCATTCCAAATAATGTGCTATCTGGAGAAAAAGAATTCAAAAAAAGGTCCTAGGGGGCAGTTTCTAGAATTCGTGCCAAATACTACTCCTAAATTATGTCTTAACCTGTGGCTTGACGATAAGATTGTAACACTTCTTTCAACTTTTGTTGGAAGTAATCAATCCAGTTAAGGAAGTCAAGCGGTATTTCAAAAAAGAAGAAAGGGAAATAGACATAAGTTGCCTGCAAATAGTAAGGGAATATAATAAACATATGGGAGGTGTGGTCTCCTTGGTAGTCACAAAATCAGTGCCAAGTCGAGAAAATGGTACGTACATCAGAACATTTTACTATTTATTAGATCTCACCGTCGTTAATTCATAGGTGAAGTGGTGACATTACGTCACCGGACATCCTGTATGTAAAACCCTTGCAAAGCAACATTTTATAGCGGTTACGTTTCTCTTCCCAGATAGGCCAGTGCCCAATATTATCCGTTCTAGAGATGTTATCGGAATGTTATCTAACTTTTTTATTCAATTCATTGGCCATTGACTTATTTTCGACTTAAAACCTTATGACTCTTGTAAGCCGCTTTTTAAACGTAACAAAATTTTGACAGTTCCATGTGTCTATATTTATAAAGCAGCAATGTACGTGAGAAAAAACGTTAGCAGCTTCAAAACGCTATCTGAAAACCATGATTACTACACACGGCATTCATCAGTCCTCAAGTATGATAGGCATGTCTCCTCTTTGTACGAGAAGGGTCCCATGTACGCTTGTACAAAAATATATAATGCCATTCCTGCTGCTCTGAAGGAGAAAAGTAATGCATCTTTTGGCCATAATTCAAAAGTTTTCCTGTGCGAGAAAGGGTATCAGATTTTCTTAGACAATAGGTTAGACTAGGTTTTTCAATGTTGTTTCTTTTTGACTAAGGTTTTTGTTTTACTTTTTATTTTTATTGTGACTCATCACACCCGTTTTGTAAATGGCTGAAGTGATAATAAAATTTGATTTGATTTGATTTGAATGAGCTTGAACGACCTCGTTTGGCAATGGGTACAGTTGACTTCATCAGACCTTCGGCTATACGAAGATTGAATTCTTCTAAAGTTAGATATTTGTTTTTCTTTTGTAGGCGACGCGACGGTAGAGGAACTACGTGATAATCAATTCAAACTAAGTAAAAAACTCTAATAAAGTTTTGTTCTAAAGTAAACCGTTTCGAAATACTCTGTTTAATGTTTCATTTATTTTTTTTTTAGTAAATTTTTAGTAATAATCCGTAAAATAATGTTAGCCGTGAAATTAACGTCAAGCGAAAACATCAATTGGTTCGTTGATATTTCTTGTTGAGTCAACTTTTTTCACGGCTAACACTATTTTACGAATTATTATTGTCCTGGCGACATAGAAACAAATGACAAACAGCTTTTACAGGGAAGTCAACTAAAATAAGGTCAGTGTTAACCAGAACAAAACCAGACAATGAGAACCAAAGAACGAAAAACTGCGCATATATGCTTATCCTGTGAATGCAGTAGGGAGTACATTGGGGACACAAAAAGATCTTTAAGAATCAGGGTGAAAGAACATGAAGCCCTCACACGTAATGGAGAAACGACGAAGTCTAAAATTACTGTACATGCAAAATTGTTGGTTGCAAGTCGGCAAGATTGCAACGCATATTCTGTATAGCTATTTCGGATCTGTTTGGGGCCTCATCAGCAGAACAGTAGCTCGAGAACTCCATTGCAACCCCGACGACCATGGTTAGCGCGTAAATGCAAACATGTCAATTAACCGCACCAGAGCACGGGTAATTTCTGACCTATAAATTGTGTTGTGAAAGCAAATAGCAACTATACTGCTGCCCCATGAGCTCTGGCCGCCATCTCGTGCGTGATAGCTCATGGGACAGCAGTATTTGCTTTCAAAACACAATTTTTAGGTCAGAAATTACCCGTGTTCTGGCGCGGTTAACTGAACTGCTGAACATGTTTGGAGCGAAGATCACAACATGAAATGGGATGAAGCTATGATGATATCAAAAGAAGAGAAAATCATTCGCAGAAAATCGAAAGAAGCAGCATACTACATCGGAACTCCAACCTACTCCACTAGCCAAGCAAGCCTTGAAATTAAGGACGTGCGGGTACCAATCATAAGGAAGAACCTGAAGAGAAGGAGGACCATTGACACTCAAATCAATCCAACAGAAAGGGACCCAAGCACCTCTGCGCAACAATAACTGCGCAACTATACTTTTGCGCAGCACAGTGTCAAATAACTGTCAGTGTCAGAGAACGGTGAAAACTTCTCACATCTTTTATGAACCAGAACCCAGAAGACGGTAACCGACAAGTTGTTACCGGATAACGTCGGATAAGAACAATCCACGAAATGGTGGTAGTAGCCCAACAAACAACATTAACAATATTGACACTCCACCAGTAACAACCATTCGTAAATGTTTACTCTAGGGCAGCGATTTTCAACCTTTTTAGCTCCGCGATCCCCCAAATAGTAAATACAAATAAAATTAATATTATCCGACCTTCTCCTATAATTTTATGTCGCTGCGTTTATAGCAACATACATGTATGACGTCATAAAATGATTTCATTATTTTATTTTATTTTATTTTATTTTTTAATTTATTTATTTTATTATTTATTCATGATTATATTATTTTAGGCTATTTAGGCATTATTTCGCGACCCCCTTTTAATATCACCGCGACCCCCAAGTTGCGAAACGATGCTCTAGGGGAATATTGTCCGTTGCTTTTTATTTTATTTCCTTTTTCAGAGTCTCCTTTGTTTGAATCGATTTTGTCATTTCCTTTTCTCTTCCATTTTCTTTCCCAGAATCTTCTTTTTTTTTCTAAATTGATTTTGAGCCTGTCCTGGCAATATACAAGCAGGCGGCAAACATCGACAAGAATTCGATGCGTGCCTACCTGCTTGTCCGCATACTCGTTACAGCGGTCAGAAGTGAGTAGGCTGCAATTTAACTTTTCTTTGGGGAGACATTACTTTTAATTCCGACTGTACTTCTAGTAAAAAAAAATAGGTTGCTAGATTGGTTTTTAATTAATATTATATCAACTAAGTATTACTTCTTGAGTTGTCATAAATTAAATAAATAAATTTAAAAAAAAAAATTAGAACTGTTTCGTTATAGAATCAATTTAGAATCGTCTCGAATTAGAATCATTTTAGAACTGTCTCGTTTGAATAAGAATAAAATCCTGTCATGAAACATATTTCTTGTTAAAAAAAACTTAATGGAGAATTTCTTTCTTTTTACAATCTACATTCATATTCAGATTGCACGTAAGCTGAAATTCTCGCATAAATCCCCCCCGCACGATAAATCTCGACAAATCAGAATTAGTCCAAATTCCAAATGAAGCAAACTGTAACACGTCGGACAACATCTGCGATTTAGGAAATGGCCCGGCATTATCCATTCTTTACTGCGGCCAGTGGTGCGCGAAAGCCGTTCTTAAATCCAGACCGAATAAGACTTTAAGGCTGCATTTTTGTGCAGTGTCCACCCCAGCGGTTGTTAGTTTAATTACTAGGGTAAAACGAGAGAAAATGCTACTCGAAATCTTGCACGAGCGGAACAGGACGATGTTAAAAGGGTAGGTGGCCCCCTCATCTGACCAACTTTCGTTTTGTACGTGAATACACGTTTAAAATTCTCACGACTTTCCTTTTTAAATATTAAACATGCCATCAAACTTGGGTTTTCTTTTTTAATAAAAAATAAAACTTTTTGTTCCTTGTCTTATTATTTCAGTATTTATGGTTAACTCTTTTTTCTCTTCTGGTTCGTCTTTTATAAAATATTCGACGTAAAAGACTTGCATGAAGCAAAAAAATTTGTAACTGCATGGCCCAAAAAATTAGACGAGGTGCCCATTTTCAATAGTGACCCCTGAAGATTTTAGAATAGGCAACTCATAAATCAAATCAGAAATAACTTCGTGTTTTCTTTTATTAAATGCACGGAAGCATCATGTGTTGCCTAAATTCTAATTTTAAGGGAAATTCTTTGAAGTTGACTTAAGGCTTTTCTGATGTCTCCGATCCTTTTTTAATATGAGTTTTGCATTTGAAGGTTTTTAAAGCTCAGCTGAATTTATGGGTATATAAGTTTTGCATCCTGAAATTTCTTGAAGCTACACCGATCATTTTTTTAACATGACTTTTGTATCCTGCAACATTTTCCTGAAGCCTTACTGATTTCTACTGCCTCGGTTCCTTCCCTAATTCAACTGAAATTTATTGAAGCTCATCTAAAGCCACACTGATCATCTTTTGTCCTTATTTAACATTAAATTTTGAATCCTGAAGTCGTACTGGTTGTTTTAGAATTTTTCTTAATACAGGCAGGCCAACTGAAGCCATGCTGATTATCATTAATCTTTTCTGAGTACGAATTTTGCATCCTAGTCATTTGAAGCAAAGCTAAAGTCACACTGACTTCTTCAGTCCTTCTTTAAGACGTGCTTTCTGTCCTGATTTTTTTTCTAAACTTGAAGCCTTCAATCTTTCCTCAATAGTTTTCAATCATACCTTGATTTGCTTTACAAGTAGCCGAGCTGAAGTCATGATGATTGCCTCCGATCCGCCCTTAATATGAGTTTTGGATTTTGAAGGTCTTTAAAGACAAGTCAAGGCCATACTGATTATCGCTAATCTTTTCTGAATACCAGTTTTACATCCTCAAGTCATTTGAAGCTAAAATCATACTGACCTATTGGGTCCTTCTTTAAGACGCGCTTTGCATCCTGATTTTTTTAGAACAAAGCCATACTGATTGCCTTCGATCTTTCCTCACGGATTTTACTTCCTGAAATCGCCTGGGAGAAGCTGATTGTTTTCAATCCTTCCTTGCTTTGCGTTATAAGTTGCCGAGTTGAAGCCAGCCTGATTGCCTCCAGTCCGCCCTTTTGTACTTTCAAAGTCTTATAGTCAAGACAAAGCCACATTAATCTTTTCTGAATATGAGGTCTGCATCTTCAAGTCATTTAAAGTAAAGCTAAAGTCGTATTGACTTCTTAGGTCCTTCTTTGACTTGTGCTTTGCATCCTGATTTTTTTAGAACAAAGCCATACTGATTGCCTTTGATCTTTCCTCATTGACTTTACTTCCACATGTCCTCTGGAGATGAGCTGATTGTTTTCAATCCTTCCTTGCTTTACAAGTAGCCGAGCTGAAGTCATGATGATTGCCTCCAATCCGCCCTTAATATGAGTTTTGGATTTTGAAGGTCTTTAAAGCCAAGTCAAGGCCATACTGATTATCGCTAATCTTTTCTGAATACGAGTTTTACATCCTCAAGTCATTTGAAGCTAAAATCATACTGACCTATTCGGTCCTTCTTTAAGACGCGCTTTGCACCCTGATTTTTTTAGAACAAAGCCATACTGATTGCCTTCGATCTTTCCTCACGGATTTTACTTCCTGAAATCCCCTGGGAGAAGCTGATTGTTTTCAATCCTTCCTTGCCTTGCGTTACAAGCCACATTAATCTTTTCTGAATATGAGGTCTGCATCTTCAAATCATTTAAAGTAAAGCTAAAGTCGTATTGACTTCTTAGGTCCTTCTTTAACTTGTGCTTTGCATCCTGATTTTTTTAAAACTAAGCCATACTGATTGCCTTTGATCTTTCCTCAATGACTTTACTTCCAGATGTCCTCTGGAGATGAGCTGATTGTTTTCAATCCTTCCTTGCTTTGCTTTACAAGTAGCCGAGCTGAAGCTATACTGATTACCTCCAGTCTGCCCTTAATAAGAGTTTTGCACTTTGAAGGTCTTTAAAGCTAAGTCAAAGACATACTGAATATGAGTTTTTGCAACGTCAAGTAATTTGAAGCAAAGCTAAAATCATACTAACTTCTTCAATCCTTCTTTAGGATGCGTCTTTTTTTTAATAAGTCTTCCTGATTGTGTCACAATGGGATGGGGTAGCCTGTGCCCTGCACTCCCTTACTGAGCCTGGCAATTTATGAAGAGCCAATTAAGCCATCTACGTGGAGGAATTATCAAAGAGTAAAGTGAACTATTAAATTATGCTAAAACGAGGAAATGAAAGAATAAACTCTGTAGAGGTAAAAATGGCGGACAATTTGAGTTTTGGAATGGATCGAAAAGGCAACACGACCTTTAAAGCTTCATTGACATGTCATATTTAGTTTATTACTTGTTTTCACTTTACGTATTTTGGTTTTTCTTCTCATTTCCTGTATTTTGATTAACGATATGCTTAGTCGTATTCACAAAAGAATTTCAAACTTTGATTGTAACGTAAACTTTCTCATATGATAACGGGCTAGAGGGGAAAGTCCCTAGTCAAAATACTGACTCTCCTTGAGATAAGTGACCATTAAGATAAATAGGTAAATTACGTCAAAGTACTATTGACGCGTGAGAAATATACTCACGTTTTTAGGACGACTGAACAACATGCCTACTGCTCTTTTATTATGTTCCTCCGTTTTTGTTTCACATTTTACGATTAATTTTGAAAAGAGAAGCACTGTTATTTTAAGGGATGTTGATTTGACTGAAGATTTGTCGATTATTATTTTCTGTTGTTGAAGAAAATTGTAAGTAAGGGTCGTCATGAATCGTCATGGTCGTTATGAATTTCTTTTTTTGCAATCGCACGTCATTTGTTTGTTTTTTCGAGTTGATTTCGTTTTTAGACTTTCTTGTTAATTTATGACAAGGAAATTTCATAAGAGACAGACATCGACTTTTTTTACAATTTTATTTTATTTTTAGACAGTATTGTCGCTTACGTTTTTGCCGAATTTTGTTTACGTTTTCCGTTTGTTTCTCTGTCCTTTTACAATCGATTTTCATTTGTTTTCGTTTTTTTTTTATTTTACAGAAAGGCAAAATAGAACTGTAAAAAGCAACGTAGAAATACGAAACGTAAAAGAATTAAAGCTTTTCTTTTTTGGTGCACTTTAACAAGTTCAAATTTCGCGGCTAAAACGGACAGTGTGACGAGATTTACATAGATGGCACCACACAATTTCGTTTTCTTCGTTTCTCAATGACGTTCTAAAATTATTGTCTTAATATAATTTAAATCTATTGAAATATAAACACATCATAAATAAATACAAAAAAAAATTATTCGATCGAGAAGTTACAACCGAAGTTATAACCGACCAACAACGGACAACTTCTTTGTCAACGGTGAATAAGAATAGAGGATGCAGTTATGCTTTTTACGTCTGATGATGCAACACCAGACGCGTTTTATTTATGACGCAGGGCTCTTCTCCTATGAAAACGATAATATCAGGCGGTTCAATAAATTTCCATTCTAGGTTGGACGTGGAAAAAATGTCACGTCTTTGATTATACCTAAAGTATACGTAAAAGTGAAACGATAGTCAATTTTATTTAAACGTAAGTAATTACCTACGAAAGAAGATTCGTTGAAGAAATGAAATAAATTGTATCCCCTTTTTCTTCTTGTTAATATTTCCTAACTATTTTTTTTTAATTTCGAGCTATAGTAGTAACATTTTCAAAGAAAGACATTCCTGAAAATAATACTCCTTCGTACAGAGCGTTCGTAAATGATTGAATTTAGCGCGCAGGCGTGTTAGTAATTTTCATCTTATAACGTTGGTATTCCTGCCGCGCGTTCATGTACCTAGTAGTGGCGTGCTGTCGTCTACGTTGTGATTTCCATATCTTCGTTGAATTGATAATTATTTGCATTATTAAGATATAACTTAACCTTTAAACTTTTTTTAATAAACCAATATCTCACTGCATTATGTTGTCTTTAATAAATTTTCTCTTGGGCCACGTCGTCACTTTTACGAGTAAGCTACCTGGCGGGAAATTCAAATGCCTTTCGGTCATTTTTGAACGCACTTGATTACTAAATTGTACTAAATGAGTTGATATGAAGCGAACGTACTTTTTATTCCACGTTTCGTTGCTGATTGTCGCGACTTAGTAAGTATAGTTGGGATCGAACAGTGGTTGAAAACTTAAGTTTTTAATTAATGTAAAGTTTATTAACACGTAGAGGTTTTAAGTGTGATTGATCGTTGAAATCTCTCAGATTATTTAATCGATTACGTTCAAGGATGTATTTTGCAGGAGCGTTTTAAGCTGCACTATTGTATACATGTTACTTAAGTCACGACCGACGATTCGCTGCGCAGGATTTCATTTTACGTTTTGCGCCGAAATTAAATGCGCACATTAAAATTCAAGGAAGCGAAATTTATTGGCTTAATTTATTTGGCTTATTTTCTCTTTCCTGATCAATTTTTAAAAGAGAAATTGTTATCTCAAGGGCGATATTGATTCGTTTCTTTTCGTTGAAGAAAAATGCAGATTTCGTCGTGAACTTAATTTGCCTTTTTTTTAAAAACTTACTTCTGTTTTTTTGTAGTCGATCGTCATTTGTTTCCGTTTTTCGATTTGATTGTTCATTTTTGACTGACGTCAGTTTTCATTATCGTAGCCTTACATTTTTATTTTTATTTCGTCTTGCTTTTGTATTTTATTCGTACTTTTTGAGTTAGTACTTTTTAGGACAATAACATTTATTTTTCTTTTTTTGATGTATTTGATTATTATCGTTGCCAATTTGATCTTGAAGATATCTAACAGCGTACAATTAAATTGATTTAATTTTTAGAATTTTTTTAATTTTTTGCATAGCTGACGGGTTTGACTTTGATTGAGAAAGACGAGGCATCTAGGGTGGGTCACTATAAGTGACATTTCATTTCGATCTGAACGCTCAGTTGAATCGGGGGCCAGTGTTCTAACTCCGAAATGTTCACTGCGAGCTTTTTGCGAACAGCTTAGCTTTATTCTTGAATGTCTTTATTCTCTGGTGTGGATCCTGCAGAGAAACGCTGTTTACGTCCCCATAAACTCCTTGGAAACTCAACTGAAACCTCAAGACTGTAAAAAAAAACCCGAAGCAATTACAGCCAAGAGGTCCTCTGCTACTGCGTTTTGTCCTCCCTAAAGATAAAAACTATTCATATCCCTTCGACTCCCCCCCTTTCTATGGAGTTTACTGATTAATCTACTCGATTGTTGTCCCTCTTTTATTTCGGATTTTAGGTTTTTAATTCACCTTCTACAGCTTTTGGTCCAAGAACTTAGTCCTCCCAAAATGAAACCATTAGGGTAATTCTCTTTAGTAAATATGCAAGGGTCCGGTGTTCCTCAAAACTAGCGTGGGGGGGGGAGGCGTAAGTTCTCTATTCTACCATTATGTAAAATCCTCAAATTAGAAAAGGCCACCGCTACATATTGAAGTGAGGCTTGAACGACGACCACTGGCGAAAGAAAAAGTTTTCCATGTGGGGTTCCAATTGAATGATGTTAAGGATTGGATGGACGAGTTGCAGACAACGAAATTTCATAGTGAAATACAAAACTATCATAAAGGGAGTTTCCTGTAAGTGTTGGTAGAAGTGAAATCATTGAAGACATCCAACATGAAAGTAAGGACTAATCCAAACCATAAGAAATTGAAAATATATTGTTGGGTTAGGTTAAGTTACGTTTAATTGTGTTCCTTCTGCTGTTAACTCTTTGGGAAATTCTAATTTACTTTCTAGATTCATTCCTTCCAAAAATGAAAGTATATATTTTTGAAATTCGATGTTTAGTTCTCCAAAGAATATATCTACTGCCGAGCACGCACACCAACAGATAAGAACCTTGGCAGGTGAATAGTTTTTCGAATCACGCTTGCCATAGCAATAGCAGAGCGACTGGTGTAGTATCAGTTTTAAAGATGCTCCGTTTGATCGACGATGAAACTCAGGCAGAAAAAAGAAGACTAACTTGACTTGGTTTGAAGACTTCCGCCGTCGTGGTACATTTCTGCACTCGTCAAATTCTTCGTGTGAAAACCAAGCGCAAAAAATATTAACTTGGTTTCAGTTTTTTGGGAATGATGAAACTATAGAGCACATTTTGTATAGCCCCACTCCCCCAAACAGGGAATAGGATCAGGTCCTTAGTGTTTGGAAAAGTACTCACACGATTTGAGACGATCAGTAGATTCTCATTTCCTTAGAAGGCTATGTTGGTTCGCCAAAGATTATATCCCTTTGTATTCCCTACCGAGCACATGCACACAAAATATGTTCTGCAATAATATCTTCTCCTGGATACCTAGATACAGTTGCCGGCGTCTTCTTCCAAGTCCAGTCCAAATCCTCTGAAAAGGGGTCATCTCTAACATACATATTTGTGGTTGGTCCTTCAGGAACCCATTTCTTATCCAGTAATTTGGCGCACTTTATGCGTCGCAATGTTTTCCAAGCGAACTTTGGTCACAAAACTGGATACACCGAAGGACTTCAAGCTGTGTCACTTCTGACAAAGGAGTCCGCTATCTGTTAACATTTAGGTCAGAGTGAATTTCGAGGAAAATCAATCCCCAAGGCCCATTACTTTTGAAGAAGTTCCAAATTATTCCTTTTTCCAAACTGTGCTGCAGTAGCTTTCAATTGACCTTAACACCATCCAGTTTCAAAGTGAACTTTTGACCTCAACACTTCTGTACCTATGAATGTCAACCTGATTTCTATCAGAGTCCGCCAGTTTGTTTTACTCTATAACAGAGTGGCTTAGACAGTTCGAAGACTTAATACTGAGCCAAATCAACCCCAAGATTGACAACTTTGTGGAAGGAATTCCACCGTAAAATACAAGGTGACATTCTATTTTTTCCAAATTGTGAAAGGCGTGGAATCTTCTTGGAAGTCTTCCTAGTAATCTATTACTTTATGATCCACCCAACTTCCAAGCGAGCTTTTGACTACGGAGCTTTGTATTCTTACGAAAATTAAGATGGTGTCATTTCTGATAAAGGAATCCAAGAATTTGTTTCCCCTTAAGCCAGAGAAGCTTAGCGCGTTAGAAGTTCATTGCACTGTGCCAAACTAATCCCCAAAATTGAAAATTGAAATCTGCAAAATACAACTGTTCTTTTGAAATCATTCTTTTCTAAATTACGAAAGTGATTACGAAAGAATGCGCCATTCCTTGGCAGTCATGCCAAGTAACTCCACCCAGCTTCCAAGCAAGTTCTTGGCCGCAACACTCGAAATTTCTATTAAATGTAAAAGATGGGGATGACGAAAAGGATCAACTAACCAATGGAAAATTAGATGGATACAATCGTTACCTCTAGGTATTGCCAGGAGAGACAACGAGAAAGAAAGACGAATATCCACGATAAAAAATTCGGCAATTCACCTAACTCACCCTACTTTGAACAATAATGCTTTTGCCCTGCTTCCCTATTCTTCTTCTAGTTTGGAAAGTTGCCGCAGATGTCCATGAAAGTTACCATCAAAGAAAATCTTCTCCCTTAAGGCTCTCCCGTCATTTCTTGCCCCAAGTGCCCTTCTTGGCTTTAAAAACTCATCTAACTCACTCCTAGCCGCCATATCTCAAACACTAATTATGGTAATGGGTACACATGATTTTGCCCTCCTCTTCTTTCCTCGTTGAAAGGTTAACATCAAAAGAAAATCATCTATTCGAGGACTAGGTTAATCTTGCCGTCACTTTTTGCCCTAAATCCACTCTTGGGCTTTAGGAATTCACCTAACTCACCCCACGTCACCATATTCTGAACTATATTAATTATGGTAGTAGGTGCACAAGTGCACATAGTTTTGCTCTTCCACTGTTGATCTCCTTTCTTATCGGGAAAAATATCTTTTTGAGGACTAGGTTAATCCTCCCTCACCTTTTACCATGAATCTACTCCTTGGCCACAAAACTCACTTAACCCATCCCGAACTTCCATATTTTATAAAATAATAATAAATTTTAAACATTTGCCCTCCTCTCTTGACGAGCTTTTTATGTCCTCTTTTCATTGGGAACGTCGCAGAAGACGTCCATGGCTGTTACCATAAATATCCCTTAACCTTATCGTCATTTCTTGCCCGAAATTGACTCCAGCGCTTTAAGAATTCACCTAAATTATCCCCAATTATGGCAGTCGGTGCGTCTTCCTTTTTGGAGCCTTTGATTTCTTCGCATTGAAAAAACCATATAAAAAGAAACTCTCACTCTTTTACAAAATACCTCTCACTGTTTTACAAAATTATTTCTAATCAAATTGGGGAAAATTCTCTTGTTTCCGGTTTGAGTTCCGAGTGGCCAGAAATCGCGCTCAGCTTCTTCTTCTTTCCATAGAATAGAATTTGGTCTTTTGTCCTTTTGTCTTTTTGTATCGACACTACTAGTAACACGACTATGGTTCGTATGACTGCATTTCTCGTGTGGTCAAAACCACCCTTATAAAGGCAATGATCAATATCTGCGAATTTCATGTACTTCTGCAAAAACTTGATTAGTTACTAAAGGAGTGTGCGAGTTTCCTTTTAAGATGTAACTTTACGCACGCGTATTTCAAGAAACGGTTTCAGGTGTCTTCCGATTGCTTGAAGGTCAGGCGAGTCGGCGCCGCGTCGATTACTTTGCAACAAAGTTGCAATTTCTTTTCCTATTTTGAAGCAAACAAATTTCTAGAGTATTGTAACGGTTCGATTTTATTCTCCAAATTTTCAAACCTTTTTTCTATTCTCGGATCACTTTAGGATTTCTCCTTTGCTTTCGTTAAGTTATCATTGGACCCCTGTTTTCCCTGCAGTCTTCGCGTCCAAATTCCACACGTCAAAGGAGGTGGCTGGCCATTTTTCGAGCTTGGTGCAGATCACGAGTACGGTTCGTAAGCGACTGTCGAATATTTTGTGCTTCTTGTGTTGTTGCCTTGTGTTTAAAACTACCCTGAGTTAAAGGGTTCGCGTTCGCAGAGGAGGACCCCTATTTGTAGCTGCCACACCGCATAGGGCACGTTCCGAGGGCTGTACTTCTTCCGAGGTCAAGCACGTATCCATTCAAGGCTAGGATTTCTCCCTTACTTTTGTTAAGTTGTCATTGGTAACTTTTTATAACTGTTGGGAACCCTGTTTTCCCTGTTGTCTTCGCGCCCAAATTTCCACACGTCAAAGAAGGTGGCTGGCCATTTTTCAAGCTTGGTGGTCCATTTTGTGCACGGTTCGCAAACGACGGTCGAATATTGTAACTAAGATAAGAGCACCCACAAAGAAGTACAGCGAAAATGCAGTCGGCCATAACGTAAACATGGAGAGATAACATAAACAAAAGTTGCCTTCGTCGAAATTATGTAACGTATGACTCATCCGAGATGCAGCTGCAGGAAACGGACCACCTGCACAGAGGGTCGTGTGCAAAAACTATGATTCATCTACAGGAATTACATGTATGTACAAAACTTCAAGGCAACAATTGACGTCACAAAACCCATATAAAAAGCCGTTAGAGCAAACGCTAGGGAGAGTATTAGAACCAATCTCTTCAGAGTGTCATGTAGACTAGTTGTCTTTTAGTGCAATACACGATGTAAGTAAATTGTAATCATTGTTAATTAATTAGTTAATAATAAATGTTTTGTTATATTAAGCTACGTCCCTAATTTCATGTTACTTCAAAGATTACCGTAACAATATTTTACGCTCCTAGTGTTGTTGCCTCGTGATTAAGACCGCCCTGAGATAAGGGTTTTTATTGTTGTTTGTGGGAAGTTTCTGGAAGATTTAGTTTCCAACGATACTTCACTTGAGGATCGAAAGCTATGTTTTTTTTTCTTGTGAGTTTATTAATAGAAATCAGTGGGGTAAGTCTTTTTCGAATCAGCTTCCTTCTCGTTATCGAGTTTCTCTTATATTTCTGTTTTCTTCCGTTATCACGTTTTGTGGGTTAAGACACCTCCTTGTTCGAGTTTTTGGGGCGAGTTTGGGCTCTCCCGGACGAGCCATCGAATCTCGAGATCCTGTCTACTTTGCCATCGTGTTCGCAGAGGAGGATCCCTGTTTGTAGCTGCCGAACCGCATAGGGCACACTCCGAGGGCTGTACGTCTTCCAAACAAATCCATTCAAGGCATGTTGCAAAAACTTGTTGCAATTCTGCACTCAGGGCTACAGTTTTATAATGAAATTTAAGGGAAACTACGTACTTTCCTATAATACAAAAAAATATAATCAAATTGAACTTGATGTTTGAATTTTAGTAAGAGAAGTGAGTGGGTAGATAAATTTAGAGTTTACTTTTTTTTTATTTCCGCAATGATTCATGCATCAATGATCCGAAACATATTAGCTGCTTACTCCGGCAAGCGATTCATTAATTTCCAAAAGGGGGTAAAACAGGAGTGCACATAAATTTCGCCGACAAATTCATCCTTTGTAACAGTGTAGTAGTTTCCACCCCAGCTTCATATATTCTCTCCTGGACAGTGGCCGGTTAAATCCACCCCTTTACTTTAATATCTTACCCTTATTTGAACGTTGCGAGGCGCGCACGAGAGGGAGAGCGGATTAATAAATCTCGAGGCGGTAAAACATTTTGCTTGTTGTCGAATCTGGGCGGTGTATGTATTACATACAACAAGGCAAGGAGCTCGCCCTCATTTATGATTTATTAATTATTTATTTATTAAATAATGAAACAAACAAAAATTTCGAACGGCCAGGTTAATTCAACGTGCAACTGCGATGTGAAACCCGGAATGCAAATAGTTTTGCGTGTGTTGTTTTTATTTACTTTCGGACGCAACATAACATTCATCGAATCCCTTTGTAAACAGTAGCACGTGGTTGAAATTAAAACGAATGTGTCACGTATGCTCGATTCAACGAAATTCTGAGCCGTGCAAACGAGATGACCAACAGATTTTAAACATCTGGTAATTTACAGACCGTTTTACGTTAAGGCGTAGGTACACGAATTGGTACCCCCCCAAAAATTACAGGGGTAATGTACGCACCACTCAAGTCACTCAATTTTCTTTTCAGATATAGAAATTTAACTAATTTATTTATATATGCTTAGAAATGAACTAAGTTATACAGTGTGTCCCCGGATGGACCTAACTATACTTGTAAATATCCTTATTTCGCATTTCAGGAAGAACAGTCATTCTTCATAAAAAGTTTTGCTTCTCCTAGCAAGTTCTTAGCCACTACCAAAATTTCGAGATAATATACAGGACGGTTAGAAAACGAGACAACGTGAAATTTTGTTAAAAGTGAAGTACCTTCTATTTGAAACGAAAGTAAAAGTATTACTGGTGAAAGATGTTTGTAATGTCAATAGAAACTCAAATGTCTAATCTGAAGTAATGAAATGTTTAATTAGCGACATCCTGCGATCGCTTTTCAACCTGACATTGCATTAGGGTTGTATCTTAAAGTTGATTTTTTTGTCTTCATTAATTATTCAAACATCGACTGATAATTCGTTGACATGAAATCAATCATTTGAGTTAAATCTCAGTTGCATTTGTTGTCATATATAACTGCGATAATCACGTTAGCTATTACTAATTAATCATAACTCATAGCGAAGACAAAAAAATTAACTTTAAGATACAACGTTCAGATTAGATTTTGGAGCTGCTATTGACATTACAAATAATATCTTTTTCCTTTCAAATACAAAGGTACTTTACTCCTAATCAAATTTCACGTTGTCTCGTTTTCTAACCTCCCTGTATGTTATTTCGAAATTTTGGTAGTGAGTGGCTGAGGACTTGCTAGAAGAAACAACATTTTTTATGAAGAATGACTGTTCTTCCTAAAATGCGAAATAAGGAAAATTTTAAGTATAGCTAAGTCCATCCGGGGACACACTGTATAGTACACATTCATGTAAACTGATTTTAATGTTTATGTAAAGGTAAGTGATAATTTATATCTTGAAAGAACCTTCGAGTAAAATTCCAGCATCACCTAGAACCCCCGCCTTTCGAAACTTCTAGAATCATCGAGACGCTACAAGATGGCGTGACAATTATAAATATATAGATTTATCGGCGAAGGCGCCTATGTAACAATATTTAATCCTCCGCCGCCCTCCGTACCGCCCCTAGTATTTTTGAATACGTTACTAAAATGGAATCCTTTTATCGGAAAGTATGACATGCTGGTGAATCTAAACATTTTTTAAACCGACAAAGTTCTGACTCGCCCTGTATATTTACGTATTATCATTAGCTGCAAAGTAATGTCGGGGTTTTCACGATCTTAATACCATCTGCAGGCTTCCAAATGAACATTTATCCGTCACAATATCCGTCAGATTTCCGCCTTTTTTCAAGTTTTTATAATACAGTCGGTATGTACACGTGAATATACAGGGTGTCCTGTGACGTAATGTCACCACTTCACCTACGTAATAATCAATTCAAACTAGGTGAAAAACTCCAATAAAGTTTTGTTCTAAAGTAAACCGTTTCAAAAATATTGATATTTAATTTTTTATTTTTTAAAATTTTAAAGTTCTTCCAATCATTTATCCGTTCACCTAATAATCAATTGAAACTAAAAAAGAAGAGCGAAGGGCTACCAAAGGACATAGATCAAGGTCTTAAGAAGAATATTCTGAGCAAAAGAAAGGTCTCGATAAAAGTGACAGCTAAGAAACCATATACCAATTAGCCCTGTTTTACGAAAAAGGAGATATTGTAAGGTAGAATAAAGAAGAGAAAAACAGTAACAGGAGTTGCACCGTTACATAGGAAATGAAAATGGTTTGAAAGTAAAGAGTGAAAGACAAGTAAAGAAAACTTGAACTGAAATCAAACAAAAATCGAATTTTTCTTTTGTGGAGTTCACATAGAAATCGATAGATGGCGCTGATTGCATTTTATAGTAAGTAAATTCCTCTATAGAAATTGAAAGTGTGTTATCAATAATAAAATCGAAGCAATGGAAGAAATTCAATAAGAATTGCAAAAAATCGACGATTAGGTAATTCGAATTCTCTTGGAGCTTGACAGATGGCGCTGAGCGTATATCGCGAAAACTCCTTTTTACCACGTAACAAATTCCATTTAACTTTTTTGGAAAAATAAAAATAAAGAAAATAATACTATTAATAAAGATAGAAATCATAAGTGAGCGAGCAATAGTGAGAAAGATTGTACTGAACATAAAAATGAAACAAAATTAAAAGAGAAACGCAGCAATAATCGAATATTTAATAACAAATTATGAAGTTCATGGAGTTCACATAGAACTCGATAGAGAGCGCTGATTGCATTTTACAGAGAATACATCTCAAAATTTGAATTTCGGTATCAATAATAAAGTGCGTCCAAAAAAATGCGTCATCAAGTAGGCTTGTGTCAAATGCAAATTTTGCAAAGTCAAACCATACGACTGTCGATTATTACAAAACATAACTTATCCATTTAATTACGATTTTCTACTAAATGGACAATAAAACGCAATTAATGAAATGCGACATTTATTTTATTGCAAATACCTCGAAGGTGTAAACAAAGCCTTTGACAGTCGACGCTCTTGACAGTTCGCAGTTGTTCAAGCTTGCGACATACGCACTAAGCTACGACGTGCCGTTATAAAATAAAAGCGAGTTCAGAGCCTTCTCGATAACGGATTTTTTTGGACGCACGCTTTATATGAAAGGAAGACGAACGATAATGAGAAAAAAATTGAAAATTTGCAAATTTTGTAAAAGAAACACAGAATAGTGAATGGCGCGGAGAAGGTCGAGTTTTCTTGAGATCGACAGATGGCGCTGGACGCATTTCACGAACACTCTTCCTCTCTCTACGGATAAACATTTGAAATAGCAAATTGCCGGATGAATAAGATAAATGATGAACATAGCAAGCGGGATACGTGGCCGTATTCCAGTGAAGCACCGTGTTACACTACCGTACATGTACGTGATATGTACGGTGCATTTCCCTTGGAACAGAAAGTGCAGCAAGTGTTTATGTACCGTTACTTTTGCACTTTCTGACGTTTAACGCCTAACCTAAATTTTTAAGTGAACATAAGATACAAGATGGTAAGTTTTTTGATTTTCGCAATTGAAAAGCCTCTAATTAAAAAAAATGTTTATAGGATTCATACAATATTGTGACAAGACAGAAGTAAATTAAAATATTAGATTCGTTTAGCAAACTTGAGATAAGAGAAAATGCAACTCGTCAACGTAAACAACGGAACCTTGACACCTGCAGGTGGTAAACCTTGAACACGTTGGAACGGATTTAAATTATTTCGTTATCTATCGTACCTTTCCGTTTCGTTAGAATTCGGAATTGCTCGAGTTGCACTTTCTATAAAAACCCCGCGATCTACATGGAAAGATAAGATTATTATCAGCTGTCAGTACAGCATGTAACTTCTTGTACTTTGATTTGTGTTGTGAATTAAGGATGTAAGTATTTACGTTATATTTGTATAATTAATGTTTGTCTAGTCACATTTCTAATATAATATTTAAGCTATGCCCCTTGTTTCGATTTATACCGTAACAATATGCTAATATATGATTGTTTAATAAATGAGCTATCTACTAGTGATGAAAGTGAAGATGAGACATTTCATAAAATTCTTTTAAACAGCAGCAGTGATTCTGATACTGAAACTGCTTTAATAAACAAATTAAGGTCAGATAAAAAAGAGGTAGTTCAGCAGAAGAACAAAATACAGGATATTGTAGCAGAAGTTTTTTCAAGATATACTGACATTGATTTTAAGAATAATTTTCGTTTAAGACGTTCTACAGTTGAAATGTTATGTGTACAGTACAGTTCCACATTTTCACAATCTTTACATGGAGGTACAAATTTAATAAGTTATAAAGATCAAATTTTAATAACTCTATGGTATTTATCAAATAAAGAACCCTTCAGAACAATTAGTGACCGCTTCAGTGTCAGTGAAAATTCAGTACTATTTCGTGTAGTCATACGAGTAATGTCTTGGCTGAATTCCTTAAAAAGTTTTTACATTAAATGGCTAACATTGATTCCATAGTTAATGGATTTAAAAATAAAAAAGGTATACCAGGAGTACTGGGAGCAATAGATGTAGCTATATTAAAACCAATAAACAATCAAGAAGATTATGTGAATAGAAAGGGGTTTCATTCCGTTCTTATGCAAACTATTGTAGATCACAAACGAAAAATTTTACACGTTACCTGTGGTTACCCTGGAAGTATGCACGACGCCAGAATGCTAAGAAAATCAGATATTTTTGAAGCAGTAGAAACCAGAGGAATGGAATATTTTTTTTCCGAAAGAAACGTTTCTTTTGGGTGATAGCGCTTATCCTAATTTACCATGGTTAATACCACCTTTCAAAGATAATGGGCGCCTAACAGAAAATCAGCGTGATTTTAATTATAAACACTCATCAACAAGAATGCCCTTTGAGCTGTTTTATGGACACCTTAAAGGTAGATTCCGCAGGTTAAAATTTGTTGAGATAATGGACATTTCTCAGGTAATTTTATTTAGTCATTTATCAGTTATGGTAATACATTTTCCTTTTTTGGATTATAGGTAATACTTGCCTGCTGTGTACTGCATAACATAATAATTGTTGAAGAAGGTGATGATGATGAATATTTAAGTGATCAAGAAAATATTGAAGTTGAAGAATTTGGATATCCCATTCCCTCAAGACAGAAGGCAACGATTATTACAAACAATGTACAATTATAATTAATAAAAAATTACATTTTCTTGTTGTAGTATGTGTATTTATTTTATTTTGAAAGATACAATTTACGAGTTAATAACTTTACTTAATAATAACTTTTCCAATAAGTCTATCTTTTTTTTCTATTTTCATTTTCTCTTCATGTCTTTTTGCTCTTTCTTTTGCTTTCATTTCTTCACTCTTCTTCCATTCCTCAAAATAATCCTGTTTTAGTTTCTTTTTTTCTGTTTCCAGGGTCTCCTTATACTTCAAATACTTATTCAAATCATTTTCGTTTTCCAACTTGCGTTTCTTCTTTGTAGTACTTGTGCTTGAAGTAGTTGTAGAACCAGCAGAAGGTAATTGCACGTTATTTGAAGGTGTACTCGGAGAAGTGTTACATTCAGTAGTTAGCAATGATCCTTTGCAGATAGGTGAGACAATGTGAACTGGATTTATAGCCTTACTTTTGCCAAATATATCGTCCACCTCCTCAAAAAAATTCGAATTTCACATACCCTCTTCCTGTTTTATTTTTGTTGTCTTTTATTTTTATATAAGTTCTCAACAAAATTTTAATTTTATTTTGTGCCTGAACTATTGTACACCTTACATCCATTACTTTTATCGAGTCCAGAATTTTTTTCCAAGCAACACGCCGTTTAACAGGATGATTTAAATCATCTTTATATTGTTTATACACAATAAGCAAAATAAGTACCTCTGATCTGGTCAAAATTTTACACTTTTCATTGTTACCACCTCCATCAGTTAACAAACTGTCTTGTGCATTAACATTGTCTTCATTTTTCCTTAAATCTTCATCTTGCAGCTTAATCGTATCATCCTGTAGATCATCTTTTTCACTCTCACTATGTTGAGCAAATATTTCATCAGTATCTTCTTCGTTGTTAAACAAGCATGAATGAGTTGCTATTTTCTATCGGAAAGGCATAATTTGAGATTATAGTAAAAAACTTTTATTTTTAATAAAATTTGCCGCAAGTCTTAAAAAAAATTTAAGTTACATGCTACAATTTTTTTCCTGACAGCTTTTAAAATCAATTTAAATGTGGACGTTTTGTTTTACGTTTATAGCATCTTCAAGACAAAATAAACAAACAAAAAAATTAAGTTGATTACTTCACATTTATAATCATCTGGATTTGTTAGAAGCGTCTGCTGGATTATAAAAAGTTTCTAGATTCGTTTGTGAACCGCCAGTACTAAATGAGTCGTTAAAACTATTTGCTACAATTAGAACAGATTTACAGTAAATTTAAAAATGTAAGGGGGAAAAGAGCCAGCGCGTAAACCATTTCACATACGCGCAAGTCGTGTATTTATCTCGTTAAGCTTTCAACGCCTAGATGGCGAGAGTCACACTTTTTAAAATATTTTGATTCGCAGAGTATTCTTTTTATAAAAATACCCGTTACTAACTAAAACGCAACGCAAATATTTTCGGCACGGCAAATTTGGCACTCATCGGCGCGGCCTTTTAAGCGATTACAATAATTAATAACGCGAAGAAATGATTAATTGAATGTGTGTTGGAAAATACAATATCCATTTAATAACGTCAATTACGTTAATGTATGTGAACGCATAAATCGTCATTTAGAAGAAAAATTGATCGATTGATTTGTTTGGTGTGTAGGACTGGTGTGTACAGTATGTGCCAACAATACTCACTCACGAATCTATTCGTGCAAACTTTTTTTATTTAACGTCCGTCGTTTTTGCCTTTTTAAATTTTAATAATCAATTTTTTTTTGATAGGATGTTTCATCAATAGTTAATTATTTTGTTTATAAAAAATGACGTATGAGAGCACGCTGACGAAACCGTAAAAAAGAGTATCTAAATAAAATGTAATCTATCTACGATAAAAAAAATAATATAAATCGCCAAGAAATAAAAATAAAGCGCCTACCGAACAAGAATTTAAAAACGTATGATAATGAGAAACTTATATTGTAATATAATGTGAGTAATGCATATACAGGGTGTGTCACGGTTTTGTACTTTTAAAATAACTTTCTTATTTTGGGAGATAGAGTCAAAAGTCTCTCTATATCTTTTTAATTATAAATACATAATGTTAAAATTCTTATTCCACTTTCTGTAGGTATTTTTTATTGCTGCAGTCCATGCTATAGCCACAGTATAGCAGAGAATTCGTTATAAAGAAGTACAGCCAGAATTAAGAGTAATGTCTCCCTAATAAAATGTAAAATGTAAATCCGTGGTCATACAACAAAGAAAGCCAAATATTGATATTAAATCCCCCTCTAGTGACTTATCCTTAAAAGTCCTTGACATTTCTAAGGCGAATATTGAAAAAAAAAGACATCTCGTAAGTCGGTTGCAGCCGCAGGAATATTGAAAGGACACCAAACACGCCCCGAAACTTAGAAAGGGTTTGCTTCTTCAAACAGAGAAATCTTTCTTTGTTTCTCATTTGCCCCATCGTCTGCAATATTTTTTTTGCTCTCTCAATTTTATCGATCTGCGTTTCCTTCTTCTTCTTCTTCTTCTTCTTCTTCTTCTTCTTCTTCTTCTTCTTCTTCTTCTTCTTCTTCTTTAATATTGCATTTTTAATTATTTTTCCCTTTTTGTCTTCTCAGTTGAAAAAGATTTGCGTTTTCTTCAAATAGATTACGTGGGAATTATTAAGTCCAGGAGCAAGAGCAAGAGAAAAAGAGGGAAATGGAAAATGTCGCAGGTCATCTGCGGGGCTTTTCATTTCCGTCTCAATTTTATCGACCTGCGGTTTCTTCTTCTTCTTCTTTATTATTTTATTTTTAATTCTTTTTCTCTTTTTGCCTTCTGAATTTAATCGACTTGAATTTTCTTCTTCTTCTTCTTCAAATAGATTACATGCAAATTATGAAGTCAAGGAGCAAGATTAAGAGAAAAAGAGGAGGAAAATGGAAAGTGCCACAGAAGGCCAACTACGATGCTTTTCATTGCTGTCTCAGTTTTGTCGATCGCGTTCTCTTCTTTTTCTTCAAATGGATTAGGTACATGGAAATTATGCAGTACAGGAACAAGAATAAGAAAAAATGAGGGAAATGGAAAGTATCGCAGAAGGTCAACTGCGGTGCTTTTCATTGGATTTCATAATTTCCAATCAAGTAATGAAGTTTTCTTCATTTTCTCGCTTTCTTTGGCAAATCGTTCGCCTTCAGCGAAAGTTACAGTTTTTTCTTCTTCCGACTTTGCTTTACGTCTTCTTCTTGGCCTGACGTTTCTACATTTTCACTTTCTCGCTCCTCTTCCCTATCGCCCTCCTTTTCCTGCCTAATCGAGCTGTTTTAACTTTTGCGGAACTTATGGTTTACTTCTTCTTCTTTCAAGTTTCCTTTTCATCTTTTGGGTTTATGTCTTCCTCTTCCGCTAAACGGTTTCTACATTTTCCAATTTCCTCCTTAATCCCCCTTATCGTTTTAAATTGTTTTTAATCTTTCTCTTCTTCTTTATATGGTTTGTCTGCTCTTCTTCTAACTGTTTCTGTAATTGTCAGTTTCCTTTTCCTGCTTAATAGATCTAAAATATTTTTGACTTTTGGAAATTTATAGTTTGTTACTTCTTCTTCTTCTTATTTACTTTGCATTTTACCCCTGCCTGGTAGTCGATCTAAATTATTTTTAATAGTTTTGCTTTCCGCTGTAGTTATAGTTTGCTTCTACTTCTTCTTCGTCCAACCTTGATTATTATCTTTAAGGTTTCTTCTTTCTAAGAGGGCAATCATTTGAAGGATTTTGCTTTCTAATTCTTCATCTCTTTGTTGTTTAACTTTCTTCAATAAATAGGGCCTAAATAATTAAGAAAATAAAATTTCCATCTTCCCTTGTACTTATGGTATGCATGCATTTATGCTTTCTTCTTTGATTTTAATTCTGTAACTTGAGACTTTATGATTGTTTCTTTTTCTTCTTCTTCTTCTTCTTCTTCTTCTTCTTCTCCTTCTTCTTCTTAGCCATACATGCTACTTCCAATTTACGTCTTTTCATCTCATTTTTGCTTCTTGGCTTCATATTTTCCATTTGCTTCTTCTTCCGTTTTTTCAACAGCTTAAATCGCGACACCTTACGGCCGATTTTTGGCGTAAAATTGCAACAAGTTTCATTTCTTCATCTAGAACTGTTACTTTCTTCAATGTTTCCAATTTTTTTATTTTTTTTAATTCCATAAAAATAAATAAAATCAAAATAAATTAGAATAATAAAAAGGGTAATATTACTATGCTTTTTCTTCTTTTGTTTCAAAAACATTGGTCGACGAAATACGCTTTTCTAAGTACTTTCTTTTACTGTCGTTTATCTTCTTCATATTTATATTCTTCATATTTGCTTTTTTTAAAATGTCTTTACTCGTCATGATTGCTGCTAATTTTCTGGATTTTTTTAATGCCAGATCATTTTATAAATAATAAAAACTAAATAAATAAAATGAAAATGGAACAAAATAATAGCAGAGTTAATTTCTCTTTCTTTATACACTTTCTTTTGTTTCGAAAACGCATACGTTGACAAAATTCGCTAAACAGGGTTAGGTCGTAAACACTTTCAATTTTAATTAAGATGGAAAAAAATCATATTTTTTGTTTCTTAAAAAATAATATCAAAATATAATAGAATTGATTCTGTTTCCTTTCTTTTTATTTCGAAAAAAATATTAAAAAAGATATTGGGAAATTTAAATGTAATTTAAATGCAGGAAAATTTTGTGACAGTTGGTAATATTAGTTGGCGCTCAAAATAACTTCAAACAAATGTCAAATTGCAGGTTATGTGTATAATTTAAGTTGCCAACAAATCTAGGAAATTTCAGACACAAACGCAGTGTTACCATACGTCAATATCGTTAATATGTCAAATGTCAATATCGTTAATAAACGCTAAGAAAATTGAAGTGAAGCAAATTTGAGATCATTCGAAAATCTATCCTTGATAGACATCTTGACATTTCCTCATTCAAACGCTAGATGTGAACGTCTTTTTATCAATTTTATTTATTTATTCATCAATTAAATACTTCTAATGACAATAAAAATAATTAATTGCAATTAAAAATTAAATTAGTTGCAATTAAATTTCATTGTAAGTAAAGTAATTGTGACCTGGAACTAAACTATTTAATTATAATTAATATAATATACTGCATGACTGTGAAATAGATCGACAAAATGAAACCAATAAAAGAATCGATATCCGAGATTATGGGGAAAATGTTTAAAAAAATGTGTACTTTAGTTTTCGAGAAATAATTAATCAAAAATTGTTCCGAAAATCACGATACGCCCCTAGTTAAAAAAAGAGCAGCGTACGAATGAAATAAATAACGAGCGTCTAAATAAAAACCTGGTCAAGTGGGTTGTGATCGAGAATTTATCCATTGCGTTTACATTACTAAATGTAGCCTACTTGACCAGGTTTTTATTTAGACAGAATGAAGTTGACTCTGGAAAAACAAAAACGAATCGCTCTAGAAATAAAGTACGTTCGCCGTTCAATCAAGCGTAAAAAGTTGCTTCGGGAATGTTTTCACAGATTTTGGAAAAATTCATAAATAAAGAAGTTATGTCCGATTTTCGAAAATTGCAATTTTTCGTTTTTCTCCGATTGTGAAGAAACCGTTCGAGATATTTCGAATTTCTTAACAGATTATTAATCACCATGAAATTTGGCAACTTTTCCTTCATTTAACCAATTTTCTATCTCTTATAATAAGCGAGATCCCCATGTTGGCCCTCGAATTTTAATCACCCTGTATACCGAGTGATTTTTAAAATTTTGTATCAATTTCCATGAAATTTGAACGGCACTTCTCAAGGCACAACCTCAAGGAGTGCCACGACTTACTTTTCAAGTAAGCTAAGACATGCCGTCCAAATTTCATGACAAGAGTTGATAAATTTTTTGAAAAATCACCCGGTATAATATATAATAATTCAATTCAATTGAAAAATGCAATTCGCGTTAATTGTGATTAAATTTAATTGCAATTAAACTTTAATCGATTAATTTTTTAATCAACTAATTAATCAATTGAAAATATGATCGATTAATATCCTACAAACACTGTAGCGGTCAGAAATGATTACCTCGCACATTAACTTTTCATTAAGGAGACATTACTTTTAATTCTGACTGTACATCATTCCCGTAATGATTCAAATGTATTCAGTTATTATTATAACGCGAATTTTCTATTGGAAATAATTTTTCTTTATTCTTTTTCTTTAAATTATTTTCTGCTTTTATTACTTCTGTTATGTACTAGTTTTTATGTAATTAGCAAAACTTCAATTTCATGTTTCCGTCTTTATTAATGTAAGTACATACAGGGTGATTACCGGAACCCGTTCATTAGAAGTTTAAGCACTTCATTATTTTTCTCTGAAAATGTGCACTCTCTCACAGCCGCTAGTGCACTTTATAATGGAAATATTTTCAAAGTATTTAACTACCAGTTGTACCGGAAATCGCTATCAACTTCATTTTTTCGAATGGAATCATTTACTTTTTCTTGTAAATTTAGGATCTACAGGTAATTTTGAATAGAAAATTATAAGATATTCCTATACCTAAACGTAACCGTTTTTAAAGTACTTTTAATTTTGTAAATTTTAGCACTCTTTCCTTTTTTTAAACTCATACTTTTTATTTCACAAAAATGTGGTCATGTGGCCTGTGCCATTTCAAAGTGGATCCGTCATGTAATGTGTTGATCTTTAGAAAGTGTCCTAAAAACTTACAGTGTGCTCGGCAGATGGCTTTTGTTTAAGCTAACTTCAAGTAAACAGAACTTTATTTATTTTTTTATGGAACACCCTGTATATTTTGACTTTATCGGATGCAGAATTTAATTGTGCATTGATTTGTATTAGCTTACCTGATACCCAAAAATGTTAGTTATCTAGTTATAAGGATTCTCTTAAAAAGATATATGATAGTTAAAGTAAATATCGCAATTTATTGCATAGTAGGCTCTGAATATGAATCAAAATTACTGTTTTTTTCTCTTTTATTTTTTCTTACATTTTATTTTTACGTAACCCACTGAGAAAAGTGACAAAAAAATTCATTTGATCTGATTTTGTTAATGAATACATTTCTGTTACATTGCAGAAGTCCGCGCTACAGCGGGCCATGTACGGACACATAATGAACTACGCGAAACCGCTTCGTCGACTCAGCTGGCCGACTATGTGTGCTTTCGTCACACCGTAAAAATTCCTCTGTCTGGTTATAAGTAACTTGTAACCTTTTCTACATTGATACTGTCATACAATTTCTTGAGATATGTCTTCGTTTATGAATATAAATACCCTCCAATTAATGCCAAATAAAGTGGTTCAAAATAAACCATTCGCTTAATGTTAAAAGAAATTGTTATATCCGGTTCACGTGAAGGTCAGTGAACATTTATCTCAGTGCATGTTTAGACAAGTTTAAACTTTCGCTTAACAAAGAATGAATATTTTTTCCAATTGATATTTTTTGTTTACGAAAAACTGCACCAGACGTTGTCTTTGTTACATCGAAGACCTCGATCTTCATTTGCTTCAAGGCGGGCATGCCTCCTTCTGTTTCTTTATGACGACGATTTTAATAGACTTCGGAAATTTACTCTTAACTTTGCAAATATCATGCGTTCGAAAACTCTTGCGTTTGGAGTTGGCCATGACTTGAGGTAGCAAGAATTTCTTATATTGTAACATACGTTTACTGAACCAACGCCAACTCCAAACGTGGGAGTTCTTGAAGACATGATTGTTTACCCCCACAGATGACACACATTTTCGGAAGTTATGCGAAAAACTGACACATCGACGGAGGGAGGCCATGAATGTCACGTCAAATGTTTACATATCTCCGTTTTTTAACAAGTAATGAAACGTTAGCTATTCCTTGAAAATATTTGTCATCTGTGGAGGTAAACTTTTTACACAGATAAAGACCCAATTTTACCCCAAGCTCAGAGCTTGCCGGGGAGGGGTGTTAACGACTGCGACCGACTGAAGGTCAAGGTCGTGGGAGTTGTAGCTCTTAACACTCAGGGTAACTTTTCTTATCTTAAAGATCTGTTGCTCTACCCCCCAAAGTTCAGAACCGTGATTCATTCCGTATATGCCATAAACAATTATTATAAATAAACAAAAGCAGACGCGTGGTCGCTTTGATACAATTGAAGGCATAGGAGTTTCAGTGCAACTTTTTTGAAAGATCTTTTGCTCTTCCTTCCAAAATAAGAAAGTCACTCATTTAAAAAATACAAAACCGTGACTCACCATGTATATGCCACAAACAAATTATAAATAAACCAAGGCTGAAAAGATAAAGACAGAAGAACCGCTTCGAAACAAATGAAGATATACGTCGTAAAAGTTATTAGGTCTGTTCGTACAGGATTTCTGAGTACATAGTTTGAAACTATCGAATATATTCGCCCGTCGAATTAATCACCGCTTTCAAGAGCTACGTTAAATGTGAAAATTAGATCGGCGTGTGCTTCTGATAGTTTCGGACCAGTCAGAAACTGCTGTATGAACAAATCTAGAGAAAGACCTTCCAAAATAAAAAATGATTTAATCCCGTAACGACCCCCGTCTCGGCGTATTGTTGGGAGAACGCCGCTTTCCGCGTCGCATTCAGTTCGCCGATAGATTTGTTGCTTATTTGTGATTACGATCCTTGTGCTTCCTTCATGTGAATCTTTGAAAGAAGACCGAAACGAAATTTACTCCCAGATTTGTTCAAAGGTACGCTGAGTAAAATTACAAGCTCGTTATAAAGCTTTTCGAAGGCCTGTCTTTGGGGCACAGAACGGTAGGTTCTACCGGCCATTTTGTGTGTACCTGTACGTGCTGTTTGGTAACGCATATCTTTCTTCTATTAGGCTTCCAGTGGAAGTTTGATCTTTGACAACCATTTTGGGTGGAAAAAAAGGCCGGAATCGGAGTTTGAACCGAGTTAAAGCCCCGGCCCGTGAAAGTGGATCAGACCTGTAGACGCGTCGTCACTTAGTGACGTAACACCTTCGCCGAATTACGACGTTGGCGTCACTAAGTTCGGTGAAAGGGCGCTCCCTCACTGTTGACAGCTGTTTGTCACTACGCTGGATTTTGATTACAAGGTCGGAACTATTTTATAGTTATTTATTGTATAGGTGTTTTAGATAGCATTTTCTTAAGTGGATAAAATGCAGCAAACACACGCATGCAATACAACGTTTTATCCACGATCACCACGTTTATGGAATCGGAATGAGCGAAATTTAATTAAAAAATATTCGTATTCGTAAAATGAAACATGACAGGCTCTGGTTGCTATGGTACGTTGTTTAATAAAGTTACTTTATGTGTTAGTTAGTGTGAAGTTACTTTATTCCACTAGTGGATAATAGGTCACTTTAAATGCTTTAAATAAGTGTGGATAAAAGTCCAATTATAATGTGATAGTGGATAAATTACTTTTAATCACCTTTCTGGTTGAATCACCTAAATGCGGCGTTGTTATTTTTATTTTATTTCAAACAAGTGATATGCATTAATTACTTTAAGCTTTGTTTGTGAACGATAAGCAGATCTGTTTATCAGATAAAGTCTAACTTGTACGTTTGCTTGATAACAAAATTTACTTGGTTTCATTTCTTGTTCGTTGAAGTTTCGTTGAACCCTCCCGTCTCCAGGAGTTTAGTCGGCGGTGCTGGAGAAACTTCGAGGTCACTCGCACAATTTGCTGTCCTTCAGTGGTAGCTTCGAAACAATTGAAGATATACGTAGTACGTCAATTTTTTTGAAAGACCTATTGCTCTATCTTCCAAAAAGGAAAGTTATTTTCCAAATTTAAAACCGTGACTCATGTATATGGCACAAACAATTATAAATAAACAAAAGCTAAAAAGATAAAGAGAGAAGAAGCGTGATCGGTTCGAAACAAACGAAGGTGCAAATTTGCTTCACCTTCCAAAATAAGAAAATTGTATTAAAAATACAAAACCGCGACTTAGTCTGTATTTGTCAATTATTAATAAACAAAAGCTAAAAAGACAGAGCAAGAAGAAGGCGTGTTAGGTTCGAAACAATTGAAAATATATGTTATCGCAGTTTTAATGCAATTTTTTTGCTCTACCTTCCAAAATAAGAAAGTTATTTGAAAAATAGAGAGCCGAGACTCACTCTGTATATGCTATAAACAATTATAAATAAATAAAAGATAAAGAGAGAAGAAGCAACAAAACAATTGAAACAATTGAAGGTGCTTTACCTTTTACTTTCCAAAATAAGGTTAGTTTAAAAACACGAAATCGCGACTTATTCTGCGTTTGTCATAAACAATTATAAACAAACAAAAGCTTTGAATTACAAAGAGAGAAGAAGGCGTGCTCGCTTCGAAACAATTGAAGATATGTATGTATATGTACATACGTCAAAGGTGTTTTAGTGCAATTTTCTTCGCTCTACCTTCTAAAATAAGAAAGTTGTTTGAAAACTGCAGAACCATGACTCACCCTGTATATGGCACAAACAATTATAAATAAACAAAAGCAAAAGAGACAAGGAGAAAATGTAAAAATAAAGGAATAAAAGCAAGTCGCGTCAAAGCAAGCAACGTCAAGAGTTGTAGAAACAATATATTTAAAAACGTATTTATTTAATGAAACCGATAATACGTTAATTATTTAACTAATTATTAAATTGAGTTTTTTTTTAATTAAATAATTAATTAAGTTTCACAAGATTTCTGTTAGAAACATTGTGCAATTTTTATTGATTACTTAATAATCACTGGTATCTCGAAGTGTTCAAAAATAGTTCTTTCACTCCTTTGTTATGATGAGAGAGTCTGCGACGACATCTATTGTTCAATAGCAAATATTTTCAACTTTTCAACAACAATTTCTGACTGTGAATGAGAGATGGCGCTTCATATCATTGACTGTAACCAACTCCTCATTTTAATTGACAAATCAGATTGCGTAGTACATTCAAGTGATAAATAAAATTAAGTTACAAGCAAAATTTGGATTTGGTTTTAACAAAAAAAAAGAGCGAGTTTCAAAATTGAGTCCATAAGAGAACTGCTATATATGAGAATCAATTAACTTCAGGAAGAAACCGTCAACTTATAGCGAAACGTCAACACTTAACTTGATTTGATTATACGACCCTCGAGGTGTTCATAATATAAAGATCCTATCACTTCTTTGTTATGACAGGAGAGTTTACAGCGATATCTATTAGCCAACAGCAACTTTTTTTTTAAACTTGCTATCTCAGTTTTCTGCAATTTTTGTTTGTGAGTGACTCACATCATTCACTGCAATCACAATCATGTTAAGTAAAAGATAAGATTGAGCTGAATAATTAAATAAAAAAAAAACTGTACAATTTGATCGGATTTTACTAACAAAAAAAAAAGGTCGTAAATGAATTAATCAATTAACTTCAAGCTATACAAGAAGAAGTTGCGCAAGCGATTACGATTTACGGCAGCAAGTTGCCGAATAGATAGTGACGGTTATACGTCAGTGCTACCAATCGCAATTCATATTCCCCTAGGTGTCAGGGCTACCACTGTAGCCGACTCATTAAAATACTGTCCAAGCCGCCATTAGTTTGCCTAGTGTACAAATTACATTATTCGTCTTTGCCACTGCCTAGCTTTATCACTTGCCTTTCAACCCTCGTTCACGTATCGCGACAATCATTAGCCAGTTGCTCCGCCAAAATTAATAAAACTTGCAGTTTTGGACATGATTTAGGACCTTCCCCCAAATACCGAGGGAAGCTGTTATGTCTAAAAAGAATCATTGCAATTTTTGCAATACTTTAAAAAATGTATTATTGTTTGTTAATTTCATAATTAATTATAAAAAAATTTGAAATGATAATGTTTCGCTATACATTGACAGATTTAGTATAAATAATAAATTAATAAAAAAAATCGTCAAGGTAACTAAAAAATAAAAAAGGAATTATTCTTTTTTGTGTTATAAAATAAGTCGAAGTAACTTTTTATATTGACTTCGTTGTTAAAATCAACGAAAATCTGGAAAGCATTCGGAATAAAAAAAAGAGTAAAAAAATAAAAAGTAAAACAAAGTGAGAGAGGGACCTCGTTTCACTGCGATGTGCTGAACATATGATAAAACTGTACACTAAACCGTACTTTTACACGCTAATGAGGGCGGCCTGGCCAGTTACCCGCCGCAGGGGTGGTCGTCCACCCCCTGGGGCAGGGATGCGTCCGTCCTGCACCATGTTACTGTATCCGTATGGGGTTGCGCGCTTTGCTCGCGGGTGTATGTACTCGTATATCGCAACGTACTCGTGATGGTGCTACTGAAAGGGTTGCTAGGCTGCTTCATAATTTTTTTTAAAATATTATTTTGCATTTGCAGCAACTTAAGCCCTTTGTCCTTACAAATCGTGAATTAATTAATTTAAAAAAATCAAAGCACTACCAGTACTTAAAAATAAATAAAATAAAATAGCATGGTGTTGCAAAACAAACAATTATAAATGAGGTCCTTGACAGGCTTCACTTTTGTAGACCATTTCCTAACCGGAAACGCCCTTTATGTGGGTGTTCGTGCTAACCTGCGCTTCCGCCTGAGCCCATGTGCAAGGTAATTACCAGCATATCACTCATGCTCACGATTTTTTAGTTAATTTATTCACGCGCAATTATTATGTCATTATGGAGGAGGAAGGGGAGGAGGTAGGTAATTTTAGCCCTTACAAACAGGAAGCGGCACGTTTCGTCTGGGATCAATAGTATTTAACAAAAATGGGTTTGTTCAATGCACTATTGCACAATTTAAAAGTTGTTAAAAATGTTTGTTTTATTAAACTAAAAAAATTTAAAAATTCTTTACTCTCTTTTTATGTTATTGAAATCATGATATATGTATCTAAATTTTTGACCTAATCTAATTTGCAGGGATAAATAATAGGAGTACTTATTTTGAGAAAGTTGTCAATGTACAGGGTGACTGTTAATTGTTTCACCAAAAAAAGTGAGTATACTATTATTTTATTGGGTACATACAATGTGACCTCGACACTCGCCTGAATTCAGTTTTCCTACATGTTTAACAAAAGGAACGAAAGTCTGAGTTGTGTTTTATTGACACGATAAAATTAAATGGTGTTTATCAATGTACAGGATGACTGTTAATTGTTTCGAGAAAAAAAATAGATTACGGAAAAAAATAAACATTCACACTAAAAGCTTGCTGCGGCACTACGTATACAACACTTCGTTTTATAAATGCAGCAGTAAATAGGAGTATAAAAGATTGATGATTATTATTTTATTGATCTTGACACTCACTTGAACTCCGTTTTATTATAACTGTAACAGCTGGGAACGAAAGTCCGAGTTTGTTTCATTTACACGATATATTTAAATGTTGTTCGTCAATGTACAGGGTGACTGTTAATTATTTCGCCTAAAAAAAATATGTGAGAGAATAAGCGTTATAGATTACGGAAAAAAATAAAAATTAATCCTGAAAGCAGGCTGCGGCACTGCGTGCGAAATACAACACCACGTTTTTTAAATGCAGCAGTAAATCGGAATATAAAGTTTTATGATTATTATTTTATTGACTACACGCTTTTCGATGCGCAAAATTAGTTGCAGGGAAGCGGTTGAACTGAGTTTAATTACGAGCAGCTCAATAGATGGCGCTGAAACGCAGAAACATGATTTCGTCACATCCACCATATAAAACATAAACTTTATTAGAAATTCAAAGCTAAACGACGTTAGTAAAAGCTCTCATTTGAGACTAAAATTCTCTCATTTAAAACCAAAATTAAAATTAACTGTCCTAATACCCAACAGATGGCGCTAAATGTACGATACCTATCGACAAATTATACATACATATGTGACGTAAGCTCTAAAAACAGAAAGCACCTGTAAGGCACTTAATTAAAACTGAATTGATGATGGTGTCGATTGTCAAGAGGTGGCGCTGAATATAGATATATAAATATATACCTACGTATTTTTTTTTATAAGTGAATATGAAGAGTATGTACGAGATGAGAAGTCTAAATGTCAATAGAAATTTAAAAGCAGCTGCATAAATAAACGGACTCTAGTTGCATTAACTCTCGACAGATGGCGCTGAATATACATATATTTCCTCATGCACAAAATGCAAGACAATATGTAATCAATACAAATGTATGCCTAATTTTATGCAACGTTTTAGAATTAAAAATTTCTTAGTAAACTCGATAGTCGATAAACTAAACTTTAAACTAATTTGAACTGCGATGGCGTTCAATAGATGGCGCTGAACGTATCTTTACGATTATAAATGTAAATACGTGGCGAGTTGAAAACTTCATGAGAAAGCAGTAAGTAACTTCGTTGAGGGCGCTCTTTCTTAATTGTGCCGACGTTAATACATAGATGGCGCTGAACGTATCTTTATGCGCAAAAATGACGACGCAATAGGCCTTATCCTGTATTTTGTCTTTAATTAACGGCCACTGTAAATTTCATTGAATCAATAACATCGATAAATTTAAAAGTAGAGTTAACGCACAACAGGTGGCGCTGAAAATATTTTTTGGAGCAAAGACATGAATCGACTGATCTTTCTGAATCTTAAAATACAGCATTAATCCAATAAACAGCTCTACATCGGTCGACACATTTAATTGTGGTAAAGCTCGAGAGATGGCGCTGAATATATTTTTTCACGACAAATACAAAATAATACTCCTAATAAATACAAACGTATACGACGCTTTACAACTAAAAATTTCATAATAAAGTTCCGGTGTTCAGTTTCAACTAATTTTAATTGTGGTGGCGCTCAACAGATGGCGCTGAACGCATCTTTACGATTATGAACGTACGTTCGCAAAAATGGTGTAAAGCAGACGTTGAACCTTACTCTGTACCTCGTCATTAGTTACGTTCGCTGTAAATTTTCTTGAAAATTTAATCAATAATATCGATAAATTTATGCATTGTGTTAACGCACAACAGATGGCGCTGAAAGAATTTGTGAGCACTGATTACACGAAGGTATAAAGATATCGGTCACGAATCTCCTTTTAAACTAAATTTTATTGTGCTAAAGCCCAAGAGATGGCGCTGAATATATTTTTACTCGCACTCGCATACAAAATAATACTTCTAGTAAAATACAAAACATACATTATTATTATTATGCTTTAGAATCTCAAAATAATTCAGTTTTTTAAAAGTATTTTTCTCTTTTTTTAATTCAGTTATTTTTTGCAGCTTTCAATTGTTTTCTTGCACCTTTCGATTGCTTTTTCTTTTTGTTTTGTTATATTTTTATTGTGTTACACATTTTTATTGTATTGTCCATTTTTGTTACGTTGGTAGATTCTATTCTTTTTTTATTTTTGTTTTTTTTTTTAAATTTTTTGTATTTTAAGATTATTTTTGGATAATTGGATAATATTTTGGATTTTTAAGCGTTTACCATTTTTATGAATTATTTTTTATTTTATTTTACTATTATTAGTTATTTTTGTATTTAATTTCAACTATGGGCATATTTCACTTGTTGTATTTTCAATTAATTGTTTGCTTTTCCAATTTTTGATTGTGTTCACAATTTATTCAGTTCTTTTATGGTTTTCACTTTTTGTTGTATTGCAACTTTAGGTTCCTTTGTTGTATCTTTCAATTGCCTGTTATATTTTTATTATATTTCCCATTTTTGTTACGTTGACGGACTCCATTTTTTTTTATTTTTGTCTTTTTAATGTTTTTGTATTTTACGATTTATTTTTCCTTTGGACTTTTAAGCGTTTCCCGTCTTTATGAAATTGGTTAGTTATTTCTGTATTTAATTTGTTGTATTTTCGTGTTTTTCACTTTTTTAATTCAATTATTTATGTAGCTTTCCACTGTTTTCTTGTTTCTTGCAACTTCCGATTTCTTCTTTGTATCGTTCAATTTTTTGTCACATTTTTATTGTGTTTCATGTTTTTGTTTTACTGTCTATTTTTATTATAATCGTTCGACTTTTTCTTTATTTTCGCTTCTTTTGCATTTTACCATCGTTTTCCGTTTTTCAATTGTTTTGTATTTTTAGTTATTGTTTGCTTCGAATTTTCAGTTTCATTCTTCTCAATTTTTTTTCCTTATGAATTTTTTTTAAATTTATTTAATTTATTTCATTATCATTAGTTATTTTTGTATTTAATTTCAATTGGGTTCATTTGTTGTATTTTGAATTAATTGTTTGTTTTCGTAATTTTTGATTGTGTTCAAAAATTATTCAGTTTTTTTTATGTGTTTCACTTTTTTAATAATAATAATAATAATAATCTTTATTGTCCAATAGGAAACCCAGAAGGACACAATATAAGAATCGACTTAATAAATAGTACGTTAGAAAGTAACACATATTAAACTAGATATAACATAATATAAAAAATGTGTACAGGAATATTTAATAACAGTGAATAATAACAATGAAGCATAATAAAGAACACATTAAAAATTATCATAAGGAACACCTTAAATAAATAACTACGCATTAACCATGGCTTTAATAATAGCTTCTAAAGAATCATAAGAAAAATCAACTGTTAGGCTAATTTTGTTGATTAGAGAACACATTCTATAAAATGGTGATTTAATTAATAAATTCGTATTCGGATTAGGCAAGTAAAAAATCTCACATGACCTAGAATTATATGACGGTACTTTAAATGTCAAACAACTCAGAAGCTTAGGACAATTAATGTTATTGTTTAGCAATTTATAAATAAATTTAAGGTTAGCAATATTACGTCGGGATTCAAGTGTATGAAGATGAAATCTTTCCAAGAGAACATTATGGTTAATACCTTGGGGAGGAAACGAACCATCCAACTTCCAACACAGGTATTTAAGAAACTTTCTTTGGATGTTTTCGAGCGCATTGATATGAATATTATAGTAAAGACTCCAAACAGGTGATGCATACTCAAGTTTTGCTCGAACAATTGATTCATAAAGCCTTAACAATGAGAGAGGGTTTGAGAAAAATTTTGTATTTCGATATATGAATCCTAGTTTTTTGTGACAAGAAGAAATAACGGTGCAAATATGTTCGTTAAAAGTTAAATGCGAATCAAAAATAACACCAAGGTCAGAATGAGAATTAACCCTAGCTACTACTTCCTGGTCAAGCGAATAATTAAAGTAAAAAGGATTTTCTTTCTTGGTGAAAGACATGACTTTGCATTTTGCAAGATTTAAAGACAATTTATTCTCATGACACCAAGATGCCACAGCACAAAAGTCTTTCTGTAAGGATAGACTGTCGTGGATGGAAGAAATATTGTTATATAATTTAAGATCGTCAGCAAAAAGAAGTTTATGTCCTGAAATGTTCATTGTAAGGTCATTAATAAAGATGTTAAATAGTTGAGGACCAAGGACGGATCCTTGAGGAACTCCAGAAGTTGCTGTATAAACAAATGACTCAAAACCGTTAATTTCAACAAATTGTTTCCGATCAAGTAGATAGGATTTAAGAAGACAAATAGTTGAAAGATCAAAACCAAAATAATGTAGTTTAGATATCATAAGCGAATGATCACGCTTATCAAAAGCCTTTGCCATATCAGTATAAATAACATCAACTTGTATATTATTATCCATGCTGTGAGATATGTAATCAGTGATGACTATAAGATTTGAAACCGTTGATCGTTTACTTACAAATCCATGTTGATCAAATGAAAGACGGCTGTGAGTTTGATTACATATAGAGTGATATACAACATATTCAAAAATTTTACTGAAATTAGAGATGATAGCAATGGGTCGGTAATTTTTAATATTTGATCGATCACTATTTTTAAATTTCACTATTTTTATATTTTAATTCAATGGTCTTTTGTAGCTTTCAATTGTTTTCTCGTTCCTTGCAATTTTAGATTTCTTTTTTGTATGTTTCAATTACTTGTTATATTTTTATTGCGTTATATATTTTTATTCTATTGCCTACTTTTGTTACGTTGACAGACTCGATTCTTTTCTATTTTTGTTCGTTTTTTTAATGTTTTTGTATTTTACGATTATTTTTCTTTTGGTTTTTTAATGTTTCCCGTATTTATGATGTTGGTTAATTATTATTAGTTATTAGTATTTAATTTGTCGTATTATGAATCATTTGTTTGCTTTTCTAATTTTTTATTGTGTTCAAAAGTTTTTTTATGTTTTCCACTTTTTTTTAAATTAAATCATTCCGTGTAGCTTTCAACTGTTTTCTTGTTTCTTGCAACCTTTGATTTCTTTCTTGTTGTTTCAACTTTTTGTTACATTTTTATTGTTTCATATTTTTGTTTTATTACATTTTTTTTGGTATTTTACTGTCGTTGTTTGCTTTAAATTTTGAATTTTTATTCCTCTCGTATTTTTTTCATCTTTCATTTGTTTTGTGTAACTGTATTTTCCATTTTTGTTACTTTCTTCCTTTTCCTAACATTTTCTTACATTTTTTTACATTTGCCTTTTCTGTGGGTGATAAGAGGAGATGAGAAAGGTTTATGTTTGTGATGAAAATGTAAATGCATTTTTCATTTGTTAATTTTTTTGCTTTTTCACTTTGTCTTTCAATATTAACTTTCTTTCTGCTGTTTCTCGATTTTCTTTTTTTTCCTGGTATCAAATGTGGTTCATGGTTTTTTTCCATCTATTTAATTTTGTAATTATTATTTCGCGACAGTTTAAGCGGAATCGAAAGCATGAAAAACATGAATGACATTTTGTAGGCTTCATTTGTTTTTGGTGTTGGTTTGTTTTATTATGCTTTTGTTTCTTGTTATTCAATTTTTTTATCGTTGTTCATACTTTTCTCCATCGTTGAGTGATACGAGTTTATAACTGGGCGGGTAAGAACTTTAATTTTTTTTTTCCAGTAAAAGAAAAGTACAAAGGGAAAAAGGGAGTCTTTAAAAAGTGTTCCCATCTTTCTTTTAAAAGTTTACACGAAGTTTTTTTTTTACTCCAAAGCTCAATTTAGACCTTGCGATTTTTCTAACAAATAATTTTTTGCACAGCGCAATTTTACAAAATGTCAACGTGTCATATGCAATTATTTTTTTCATTTTGTAAAATTGCGCTGTGAGAAAATTATTTGTTAGAAAAATCGCAAGGTCTAAATTGAGCTTAGGATATTTAAATTTTAGTTGATTTAATTCCAGATTATTTTTAGAAATAGTGTACCCTAACTAAAATAACGTCGAGAGAATAATAAACAAATGGTTTTAAATAATAATTATAGATTTTTTATGGCCTGTATCCGACCCGTAAAGGCAATTAGTTCCACGGTTAGTCGCATATGCAGCGGTCGCACAAAGTAACCGATTTTATAACCTGCGTCCCCGTTTCGAATTTAAAACGCGCCTTCCTGACGGACATATGGCAGCAACCAAAGGGTTGTAAAACTATTTCGCCCTTTATTGCGTTTTAATTTCGTCTAATTAGTCCGAAGGGCGACCGCACGTTGGCCAAATGCTCTCTTGTCTTCGGCCTGACCTAAATACATCATCTGCCCGAAAGTTCAAATCGAAACCGTCAATTAACACGCCGCCGTTAATCGGTTAATGATATGTTGGGGGTAAAGTAAAAATCACTTCTTCCGAGCGAGCTTCGTGTGGTAATTTTTCGTTTGCGTACCCCTCGGAAGATCCCCGGCTGCTAAAGTCTTCGCCGGAGAGGAAGCTCAGATCAGTATGTATGGGGTATTACCAAATACTATCCCGATCGAGTAGCATAGATAAAGAAGCGATTGTTTTGTATCAGCGGTAACAAAACATTTGTTTACCTAAAAATTGCAAGTGTATATTTTTACATTTAATTCAAGGAAGACGGTGTACGTTTTCAATCAAATTAAATGTTTTTTTTTTTTTGATAAATTAAAAAAAAAATTATGTACCTACAGGCTGTGCCAAATTCACGGAATTTATAACATCATATTCATTATCATGTTATATACAACGTATACAGGGTGATTTTTTTAAAACGATCCACCAGCCACCAGAAATATTTTGAAAATGAAAAGGTGCTCATTTTGAGTGAATGACATGTACATTGGCGTATTCTTTGGAGGATAAGCTTTCATTTGAAGTACCACACGATGGGTCATTCCATTAAAAATTTTTGGGAGGGTATTCGTGGGGGCACGGAAATAAATGTCAAAAGTGTGGTTTGTAGGTCAAAACATCTCGTCCTTAGAAAAAAGTATTTGGAAAATTTTATTTTCCTTTTCATTTTTGAAATATTTCAGGTGGATCGTTTTCAAAAAATCAACCTGTAGAATATTTCTTTAAAATTATTAATTAAAATTATTATTATTAAAAATTATTAATTTTATTATTATTATTGTATATATTACATTATATATTATATTATTATTATTATTAATTAATTAAAAAATATTTCATGCGCAAATACTTCCTGCAAAAGTAAATGTTTTGTAACGGATGTTTTTTTTTTTTTTTTTAATTTGGCGTCGAAGTTGGCCGTGATAAGGTGCTTATTGTGAACGCACCACAATTTTGATTATTTGTTGTAAATCTTATTTTCTTATTGTCTTTTTTCGTTTGTCACAACAGATCTCATTCCGACTGCCTTTTTTTGTTTGTTACAATAGAACGCATTCTTGTGTTGTTCCATCGTACTGTTGAATTCGAAATCTCGAAAGCAAGGTTAGAAACGCAAGTTCAAATGTCAAATTAACAACTGTCATGACGATGATGGTTCACAATTAAATTATCATGGCCAACTTCGATGTAAGATTAAAGAAAAAAACACTCTTTATTTTAAATAAAGGCAGCAGTGTGATACGATTTCTGCCACTTTCTTTTTTTGTTAGGTTATGTTTACATGTCAAATAGAACAAAAATATCAACTTGTCACTGGACGCGAGGTATAATCAAGACAAAGAAAAACGAATGACAATCGCAGATGAAGGAAAACAAAAGACAATCGCGAATGAAACGAAAAACAAAGCAAAAACCAAATTATTCCAAAAACAGAACAAGCAAGAAAACTATTAACATAAATTTTATGAATGAACGTAGTCGCTTATGAAACAAAAAAAAAAGATAATGGAAAGAAAGGGAAGTAGGACGCGATGTATGATAAAAGAAAACAAATGAAGGAGAACGAAAACAATAGATTTGGCAGCAGTGTGATACGATTTCTGCCACTTTCTTTTTTTGTTAGGTTATGTTTACATGTCAAATAGAACAAAAATATCAACTTGTCACTGGACGCGAGGTATAATCAAGAGAAAGAAAAACGAATGACAATCGCAGATGAAGGAAAACAAAAGACAATCGTGAATGAAACGAAAAACAAACCAAAAACCAAATTATTCCAAAACAGAAGAAGCAAGAAAACTATTAACATAAATTTTATGAATGAACGTAGTCGCTTATAAAAAAAAAAGATAATGGAAAGAAAGGGAAGTAGGACGCGATGTATGATAAAAGAAAACAAATGAAGGAGAACGAAAACAATAGATTTGGCAGCAGTGTGATACGATTTCTGCCACTTTCTTTTTTTGTTAGGTTATGTTTACATGTCAAATAGAACAAAAATATCAACTTGTCACTGGACGCGAGGTATAATCAAGACAAAGAAAAACGAATGACAATCGCAGATGAAGGAAAACAAAAGACAATCGCGAATGAAACGAAAAACAAAGCAAAAACCAAATTATTCCAAAAACAGAACAAGCAAGAAAACTATTAACATAAATTTTATGAATGAACGTAGTCGCTTATGAAACAAAAAAAAAAGATAATGGAAAGAAAGGGAAGTAGGACGCGATGTATGATAAAAGAAAACAAATGAAGGAGAACGAAAACAATAGATTTGGCAGCAGTGTGATACGATTTCTGCCACTTTCTTTTTTTGTTAGGTTATGTTTACATGTCAAATAGAACAAAAATATCAACTTGTCACTGGACGCGAGGTATAATCAAGAGAAAGAAAAACGAATGACAATCGCAGATGAAGGAAAACAAAAGACAATCGTGAATGAAACGAAAAACAAACCAAAAACCAAATTATTCCAAAACAGAAGAAGCAAGAAAACTATTAACATAAATTTTATGAATGAACGTAGTCGCTTATAAAAAAAAAAGATAATGGAAAGAAAGGGAAGTAGGACGCGATGTATGATAAAAGAAAACAAATGAAGGAGAACGAAAACAATAGATTTGGCAGCAGTGTGATACGATTTCTGCCACTTTCTTTTTTTGTTAGGTTATGTTTACATGTCAAATAGAACAAAAATATCAACTTGTCACTGGACGCGAGGTATAATCAAGAGAAAGAAAAACGAATGACAATCGCAGATGAAGGAAAACAAAAGACAATCGTGAATGAAACGAAAAACAAAGCAAAAACCAAATTATTCCAAAACAGAAGAAGCAAGAAAACTATTAACATAAATTTTATGAATGAACGTAGTCGCTTATAAAAAAAAAAAGATAATGGAAAGAAAGGGAAGTAGGACGCGATGTATGATAAAAGAAAACAAACGAAGGAGAACGAAAACAATAGATTTGGCAGCAGTGTGATACGATTTCTGCCACTTTCTTTTTTTGTTAGGTTATGTTTACATGTCAAATAGAACAAAAATATCAACTTGTCACTGGACGCGAGGTATAATCAAGAGAAAGAAAAACGAATGACAATCGCAGATGAAGGAAAACAAAAGACAATCGTGAATGAAACGAAAAACAAAGCAAAAACCAAATTATTCCAAAACAGAAGAAGCAAGAAAACTATTAACATAAATTTTATGAATGAACGTAGTCGCTTATAAAAAAAAAAAGATAATGGAAAGAAAGGGAAGTAGGACGCGATGTATGATAAAAGAAAACAAATGAAGGAGAACGAAAACAATAGATTTGGCAGCAGTGTGATACGATTTCTGCCACTTTCTTTTTTTGTTAGGTTATGTTTACATGTCAAATAGAACAAAAATATCAACTTGTCACTGGACGCGAGGTATAATCAAGAGAAAGAAAAACGAATGACAATCGCAGATGAAGGAAAACAAAAGACAATCGTGAATGAAACGAAAAACAAAGCAAAAACCAAATTATTCCAAAACAGAACAAGCAAGAAAACTATTAACATAAATTTTATGAATGAACGTAGTCGCTTATAAAACAAAAAAAAAGATAATGGAAAGAAAGGGAAGTAGGACGCGATGTATGATGAAAGAAAACAAATGGAGAACGAAAACAATCGACTTTGTAGTCTATTGTTTTTTCGCCAGTTACTTCTTTCGATTTTTATTGTTATCAATTTATTATTTTCTATGTTTTCTTCTTTTTTCGCCATTTTTTGTTTAACAATTGATCACCTTTCGTTTATTTTTTTAATTCGCGATTGTAATTTGAATGAAAATAAAATAAGTAAATAACGTCGAAAATAATTTTAAGAAACCAAGAATTTACTGATTATTATCGAAGGGGAAGCAGGACGTGAAGTATAATCAAGAAAAGAAAGAAAAACAAAGAATAGTCCGATTTCACGCTCAAGCAATTTGCGCAAGTGGATTTGTGCAAGCATTTGCGCATACAAATTTATTTGCGCAAATGCACGCAGTTTTCCAAACTTTTTAGTTTGTGCAAGCAAAAAAATACGTTTTCATGTTTTTGTGCAAATTTGTCTGCAGAAGTATATGTGTGCAAATTGCTTGAACGTGAAAACGGACCATTACAGAAAAACAAAAGACAATCGCGAACAAAGCGGAAAACAAAGAAAAAGTCAAACGATTCCAAAACAAAACAGCCAAGAAAAAATATTGCAATAAATAAGTAAAAAAAATAAATAACGGAAAGAAAAAGGAGTAGGAGGCGATGTGTGATAAAAAAAAACAAATGAAGGAGAACAAAAACAACCGAGCTACTTTATTTCCATTTTCATTGTTATCTCGTTATTATTCTCTGTTTTTTTTTCCTTTTTCGCCAATAAAAAGAAAACTAATGACAATCGCGGTTGAAGGTAAACAAAAGACAATCGTGATCAAAGCGAAAAACAAGGCAAAAATTAAACGATTCAAAAAGAATCATTCTAATCATACTAAATGAACGTACTCGCTCGTAAAACAAAAAAAAAAGATATTAAATGAAAAAGAAGTAGAACGCGATGTGTGATCAAAAAAATGAAGGAAAACGAAAACAATCGAATTCGAACAATTCGTTCTTGTCAATGTGTTTTTATACTTTTTTGAAAATTATTGCTATTTTTTTGTTTTGCAATCTACAGGGTAGCCCAAGTGAAAGTATTTCTTCCTTAACGCGAAAACTGTTTAAAATAGGTACAAATGTTTTATACAAAAGTTTCCTAATTTGTATTTCTCCATCTCGTGAAATTTTTAAATATGAGTGACTTCCGGTTATACCGGAAGTAAGTACTTACTTCGATGTTTTAAATGGAACGTTTTAAATGGAATGGAATGTTTTACCGAAAAGGCGTAGTTTTTGATCATTTTTTTTATTTTTTACTTTAGCATCGATTTCATCAAAAACGATGCATTCTACGTACAACAAATGCTTAACAAACTGACCTTTAAATTCGACGAGAAATTCAAAAATGTAATAAAATATGGGTCATTCCTTTTAAAATATCGAAGTAAATACTTACTTCCGGTATAATCTGAAGCCACTCATATTTGAGAATAATTTTACAAAATGGAGAATACAAAATTAGGAAACTTTTGTTATCGCGTTAAGGAAGAAATACGTTCACTTGGGACACCCTTTATTATCCCTAAAACCTAAGTTAAAAAATTTTGCACGAATAAAAATTTGGATCCACACAGTCAAAGGCTTTGTACATGTCAAAAAGCATGCCGAAGATGTGGTCACCTTGATCAATCTTTTGATAAATATGATTTAGAAAACTTGTAGAAGCGATCTCCGTTGATCGGTCGGCTCTGAAGCTATGCAGACATTCATTTATGTTGTTATACTTATTTAAAATGCGCTAATCCTATTACACAACAGTTTTTCGAAGATCTGAGAGAATATGCTTAAAAGACTTATTGATCTAAAAGGCGCGTTTACACGAGGCCAGTAGCTGGAGTCCTGTGACTGGACTCCAGTGACTGGCTCCATGTGGATGCTAACTGGCTCCAGTGAACTGGCCACGTTGAAATATGGATTCACTGTACTGGCAAGGCCCAGTCACAGGACTCCAGCTACTGGCCTCGTGGAAACGCGCCCTAATTGATTACTGGTACCGAGTCAGTATTTCTTTTTAACACAGGCACTACTTTAGAAACGTGCCTTCAGCAAGAGATTCATTAAACAGTCTTGTCAACTGAGATAATATTGCAGGATAAGTGTTTTTTAGCACTGACACTGAGATTTCATCAAGTCCCACAGGACGTTTGCTCTCTAAACCACATATCACTTCTTCCACCTCTTCTTCTATGATATAGGGTTACAGAAGAAACTGTTGCCTACTGTTGTTGGCAGTGTACAATCTTCTGATCTGCAGGTTCCAAAATATTCTTCAAGTTGCGAGGCTACGTTACTCTTAAAATATTCTGCAAAAATAGTTGCTACTTCATGCTTCTCATATATTATATTATTATATATAAATGTATAAAAAGCTATCATTTATAACGTCTTTTTTCTGAATATGTAGGTTCAGGTGACACTGGTGGTGCTGACAGAGGTAGTGTTAGGACCAGAACCGACGATGACGATGATGATGATGATTCTGCTCTTGAACCTGGATTATTTAAAGAAAATACTGGGTGTGAGGTAGATCCTGAAACATCTGTGCAAGTACCTTCTTCAAGTAATAAAAGGCAGAAGATTTCGATTGTTTGGAAATATTTTAAACGTTCTAGTGATCATAAATTGAATATAAAACAAGTAATTTGGCAGATCATTTGAAGAGATTCCATCCAATTATTAGTGGTGATAATGAGGAGGTTTCTCTTACTTCTTCCAGGTCTTCTAGTAGTGCCTTAACCTCAGCAAGGTCTAGTAGCAGGTCAATAAGTCCTTTTTTCAAGAGATCTATGGAGTACGAGAGTACATCAAAAAGAAAAAAAAAGATTTGGATCGTGCTCTTACAATGATGATTGCAAATGACTTCCAACCATTCAATATTGTGAATGATTTTGGATTCAGAAGATTTGTCCATTTTCTTGACCCTCGTTATGTCATCCCAAGTAAATTTACTATTCGAGAAACGTTGATGAAAAATATTTATAATGAATGTTCAAGTAAACTCAAAACAATGTTGGCTGATATCAAATATGTAGCAGTGACATGTGATACTTGGACGTCACTTGCTACAGAATCATACTTGGCAGCAACTTGCCATTTCATCTTGGATTTTACCTTAAAGTCTGTTGTTTTAACAGTGAAACATTTGCAAACAAATCACACTTCGCAAAATATTGCTGATGCACTACAGGAAATTTTTGATGAATGGGGTATTGCCAATAAAATTAGTTGTATTGTTACTGACAATGCAGCTAACATGATCAAAACATGTGAAATTTTGAAGAAGCGCCATCTCCCATGTTTTGCGCACACACTAAATTTAGCAGTACAAGATAACCTTAATAGTGATGGGGTTCAGGGTGTTTTAACTAAATGCAAAGAAATCGTTCGATTTTTTAAAAGCAATACATCAGCAGCAGTTGCATTCAAAGAAGAACAAAGGCATATTGCAGGACAGGAAAAAGAGCCATTGAAATTGGTTCAAGAAGTATATACACGGTGGAACAGTTCTTTGCACATGATACAAAGAATTATCCAAACCAGTGATGCCATCTACATGACATTATTGAAAATGGGAAAAGCTCCTTCTCCTTTGACTCTAGATGAAGTAGCTATTCTTAGAGATTTTGTACAATCATTGAGTTGCTTCGATGAGGCAACCAAAAAAGTATCAGGCTGTACTTATGTTACCATATTATTAATAATTCCACTAACAGTTGGTATTTTTACTACTTTGCATGATACTTTACAAACTGTAACCTCAATGGAAGGCAGAAAGTTTTGCGAAGGTCTAATAGAATCCACCAGACAGAGATTATTTCCATAAGAACTTCGATCAGTGAGTAGAATATCTACCCTTCTCGATCCAAGGTTCAAGAAAGAAGGTTTCAGGAACCCAGAGAATGCAAACCAAGCTGCAAATCTTTCAGAAAAAGAAATGGTTCAAAACTCTTACATGGACAATACTGGTGAGAATACAAACAACAAAGATGAGGCAAACTCTTTACAAAAAAAATCTCTGCTTTCATTCATCACTCGAATAATTGAAGATAAAACCAAAAGTATAACTGCAGATATGATTATTCGAAAGAGGTAATACCTAGAAAGGCAAAATGCAGCTGAAGAAACAGATCCCTTACTATTTTGGAAGGTATAGAACATAATAATAGGCTGGTCACTGTATATTTATTTATTTTTTTTAGGTGAATGGAACAGAACTGCAGCCCATCCCTAAGTTAAGTCTTAAGTACCTATGTATTCGTGCATCTTCAATGGAATCCGAGAGAGACTTTAGTTCGACAGGACTAATTATCACTGATAGGAGGTCTCGACTTAAACCCAAAAATGAAATATGACTCTATTTTTAAATAAAAGTCACTGGTTGTTAAATTAAACAATAATATAATTATATTAATATAAAATTGTGACATCACTGGTCTTCTTTTTTGTTCTGCCTAGTTCTTGGTTTATTATTTTCCACACTTCCTTACGTTTATTATCTGCATTGATAATTCTGTATTAATTTTCTTGATATTTTGCATCTTCAAGCAGTTTTTGATATTGCTTTTTCTTACTTTTGTAAATCTCTTCGAACCAGGGAAAATGTCAATACCAAGATTTGACTTCACGGCCTGCCATTTTGATATTATTATTGACCCAATTCTTATTCGTTTTTTATTGTTGATGCTCTTGTTTGGACGTGTGTCGATCGTTTATAAATTTCACAAAATAGACCAGAAAATATAGGAAATTTATCATTACAACTTATGTCAGTATTCAAGAAATGCCACTGTGTATTTTGAAGTAATCCATAGTCAGTCCGAGTCACTTTATAAGAGCATCCCTCTTGAGACCATTTTCGACTTGTGTCTCATAAACAGTGTTAATAATAATACATTAATAATCTCCCCTTTAAACAGCACTTGGGCTACCATGTATACAGTTAGTGAGAAGGCGCCTATTGCGCAATCGTTATGTTCGTTAACGCCGGGCCGGACGGGGCAGAGAAAGATGTAGATACTGCAGTCTGGCGTCTAGCTTCAATGTGATGACGAGGTTTACTGTTTGCTATTTTGTCTAGGTTACTGTTATTAAAGTAAAAATGTTGTGTTGATGAAAGGGGCCGAGTTGCTTATTTTAGAAAGATTTATTTCTAATTCAAAAATGATACAAATTGTTTATGTAACTGACATAACAACCTATTGTTTTTATGTATGTACAACGTTCATTCATGGGCTTCTGATATATATACACGTACATCACATCTCCCCTGCGGAAAAAGAGAAACATTTATATTAATCTCGGCGTGATGAGGTCCATTTTGGTTCATATCGAAAAATGGGTGTCTTGATACGAGATGAACGTCGCAGAGTTTTTGCCTCTGAGACTGAAGGATTAGGACAGATTCCTTGAGATTCTGGTACACAATTTGGGCTATCTGAAATAGAATTTTTAGTGTTTTGAGATGAGAAACAAGGAAGTGTGAAGGCATCTTGAAGTTCTTGGTTGACGGCTTCGTGAATTCCAATCTTTGAATCCCAATTGTCGTGTTGATGAAAGGGGCCGAGTTGCTTGTTTGTCGCACATAATGCCATTTGTACTGCTTCAGACATAATGAGTTTAAATTCTTCAACAGTAAAATTCATCTTGCCTTTTTCTGTTTCTACCATAATATTCCTCTTGCGTAGTTCGAAAACTTCTCGTCACCAATTGTTGTGTTGATGAAAGGGACCGAGTTGCTTATTTTAGAAAGATTTATTTCTAATTCAAAAATGATACAAATTGTTTATGTAACTGACATAACAACCTATTGTTTTTATGTATGTACAACGTTCATTCGTGGGCTTCTGATATATATACACGTACATAACAAAAAATAATTTGGAAAAGAAGTGCCAGTGGTCACAAAAAACACTACGTCGAAAAACGTTGTATATTACGTTATTTGGTACAAAAGTTGATCTTAGATAACATGTTTCGGTTTAACAAAAACCATTTTCAAATCTACAAACAATGAAATTGCGCTACAAAACGAAGTTAAAACAAAAATTGTAAAACAAATCTGTGAGTTGATTCACACTAGCGTGCGGCCATTATTACTTCAAATGAATGACATATACGCAAGAGCCTAAACATGTGGCACACAAAATCCCTAACTCGTACCAACTTAAAGGTAAAAATCACGTTCAAAGCTGATGGCAAAATTTTACAATTAATTATTGAATATACAAATTAATAGTAGCAAATGAAAGCTGAAGGCAGAGTAATAACAAGTTAAAGGCTGAAGGCCAGTAAATAACTAACATACCACTTAAGGGTAACAATCGAGTGACAGCTCATGGCGGGAAATTTAAATTTAACTTGTTATTACTCTGCCTTCAGCTTTCATTTGCTACTATTAATTTGTATATTCAATAATTAATTGATTAATTAAAATTTTGCCATCAGCTTTGAACGTGATTTTTACCTTTAAGTTGGTACGAGTTAGGGATTTTGTGTGCCACATGTTTAGGCTCTTGCGTATATGTCATTCATTTTAAGTAATAATGGCAGCACGCTAGTGTGAATCAACTCACAGGTTTGTTTTACAATTTTTGTTTTAACTTCGTTTTGTAGCGCAATTGTTTGTAGATTTGAAAATGGTTTTTGTTAAACCGAAACATGTTATCTAAGATCAACTTTTGTACCAAATAACGTAATATACAACGTTTTTCGAAGTAGTGTTTTTTGTGACCACTGGCACTTCTTTTCCAAATTATTTTGATTATTAGTCACAAATATCATGGATAACCCAATAACTTGTTATTAAAGTAGTTCATTCCGGAAATTCTTTCATTAAGACTAAAAAATACTATTAATTAATTTTTTAATTAAATGCGTGTCTTTTCTTTCTTATATTTCGCAGTTTACACAGCGATGTTTTTTTTGTTTAAGCTCATATGAGCCATTTCGGATTTCATATTTATCATCTGAATACGAACAGAACTGCAATTTATATTTATAGTTATAGCACATCGAATGAGACATCAATTATCACTTGATGATACTACTTGTTTACATAACAAAAAGTGCTCACGCGTAAAATTCACTAAAATAACTAAGGTCGAGGTTAACGTTGAAATACATAAGCGAGGCGACGGCGAAAGTTCACGAAATTGAGACGTCTGACAATAGGATCGTGACACATTCTATATATGCGACGGTTTTCTCTGAAAAAAATATTATGTATTTCAAATATACCTTTTAAAAGAACCTATTTGATTTCACTTAAAAATATCCATAGTAATATGGAATGTAATTATTTCTTTAATTCGTCAGGTACTCTTTTAGATGAATATTTCCTTACAGCCTGATGTACATATAAGCTACCTACATAATGTTTTTTGTTGGTCCTATCTAGACGAAGTAACTCAATTGTGAAAAGAGATGATAGGTGCGAAGACAACGTAAAATGCGATTGTATAGCGAAGTATACCTATGTAATATTATATAACATTAAAGTTAGTTAATCATAGTGATTAAACTGTTTATTATTTTATTGTATCTAATTTGTAACAGGCACAGCAAATTTAGAATCAGAAAATAATTCGATTCCTCTCGTAACAGTTTTGGGTCCGCTGGAATCCAAGAGGAGAACAAGAAGTCGGGGATGTTCCGTGATAAATGCGGAGATAAGGCCGTAGTTCAGTATAACAATGCGGCCGTGGAGGTATCATGGCCGTGTCGCCCTCCATTGATCACTAGATTGCTATCCTCATGCGGGAATAGATTCATTTTGGTACACCGACACTTTATTCGACGCGACGCGAACTACTTCGAACTATGCGATCCTTTAAAGTGCTCCGGCGGAGCCTTCTTTCGGGCGGAAAATTTTCTGCTTCCACTATGTCGATTCCCTCTAACAAAATCGGACCTAAACTTTTTATTTTACTTTTATTCGTTCGTAAATTAAGGAAGAAAAGATGCAATCGGGAAAGAAAGTCGAAAGAAAATTTCATTAGAACCTTGATGTACTGAAGATATAAAATGACTACCTAAATTCAATTAAATAGATACCCCTGTGTCCTAATCGCAAAATTGCGATACAATACAGAATTTGCTGAAGAACGACTTCCACCACACCTTCGAATACCTGTAGGTACGACAGATCGTACTTTATGTTATGTGAAGTTGAAGTAACAAAAATGACAAAATAATATACAGCGTGTAATCGAATAAGTTTCACTTACAGTAACCACTATGTATTAATACACGTGAAAGGAAGCGAAGTTATGACATACCTATGTATAGGGCAAAGATCAATAATAACAATGGAAAAATCTACGTTTACTTTTCACGAAAAGAAAGTTTGAAAGTACTGCATGTGCATAAATGCCTCCAGCAGAGCAAGTGTTAGGGGTGACGGGGGAAATTAGAACCACTTCACTTAAGGAAAAATCAATATATTTTGAAAAATATAAAGTGCATTCTCTCAGCAATTTTACGCTGCTTCGTATGAAGAAAAAACATTAAAATGACGTATTGCAGACATTAACAGAAATTATAATATATTCATTTAAAATAAAAATGGCCCACATGTTGGGCCAATGAGAACCATGAAAGAAGGCAAACCGACTGCTGCCTAAATAAACTTGTTTTAACAAATAACTGCAACAGTTAATAAAATAAATAATACACTTTACTTTCATAGCACAACATAAAATGTAATAATGAAAGAAGTAAATAACGGCTTAAAATAAATTGTAATACTGAGAAAAATACGAAAACAATAATAAAAATACTTTAAGTGCAAGAACCACGTATCCAACTAGTTTGCAGTGTTGTTCTTTTACAAGTCTTCAGCATCTTCAACAACAAAACATACTTTCATAATACTAGGGGATAATAAGAGTTACCTGTGGGTAATAATAACTTGGCTCTCATTACGCCAGATAGCATTAAAACTTTTGATATGAAAATTAGAAAAAAAAACATAGATAAACGAGAAACCATAAAATATATTAACAACCTAGTAACATGAAATCAAAACATTGTCCGAAAAATAGTATCTGACTACTTACTTTCTCGATTAAAAATTACGAAAAATAATAACACAAGTCTTAATTTGAAACAAGTGCTCACTGTTATTACTACGCACTGTTTTTTGCGATAAATATATATTGCATGCGTGCTAGGCGGGGAGGGGTACTGATTTACCAAATTTCAATTTTTTTCGTTTGTTAGTTATACCTGAACCAGGCTGGCTCTTATCGCCGCAGGCTCTCATTACTCCACGCTCCCCTATTATTATGTGCAGTAAATGATGTGTCAGCTTGTTATTTTTGAGCTAGAACATCGAGTTAATTCTCTTACAATATTAATGAGTGAAACTTATTCGGTTACACCCTGTATACGTACATAGAAAAAGTATCTTGCGTTGTTTGGAGGGATCAATGATACTGTCTGGTCTAATTCACTGGGAATCTAAATGTTTGTCTTTCCGCGATGATCTGACGTTTGAAGGGGGTAAGTATCAACACACCCTCATTACTGCGGGGTCAATATTGACCTTCGGCTAACGCGTACCGTTACATCGTGACTTTGCACAACCCATTGCTTGTAGACCGCGACCTGGACGTGTGTGTATATATGCTGAAAGGTCTCCGGGATTATCTCAATTGAACGCAGCTCACACACACACTCACACACGCTAACCCCCCCCTCCCTCCCCCATCTCCGATTAATCCCCTCGAAAAAGCAAAATTTTTATTTCGCCGTGATAATTTTTATTTTTTTTTGTTGTAAACTAATATAAAATTCACTGACGTTGCAAAAATATAGGTTGGCATAAAATTCCGAGTGTAAAATTACAGGGCTGTGCGCCGGGCGCGTATATTGACAGTGACAGCGCCAGAACCGCCGAAAAGTAAAGTAAATAAAACCGGGGCAACATAAAATCACACTAAAATTCTCTAAAATATCCAGTGTTTTAGCACACATTCATTATTAAGCATACATGCAATTCCACTAAAAACATCGATAACGACCACCGACCAAAAACAAAAAGGCATCGAAAAACAAAACATGTTCGATGCCCGACACAAAGGGACAAACGCGGGCGAAAAACCCATACGCCCGCTAAACTATTGAAAGCTCTGTTTATTTTTGTTCTCAGCATTCGGCATTCTCCATGTATAACTTTTGTTCAAAATGCTTTGCACGCTGTATTCTTCTCACGTATGTATTGCTTTTGTTGGTATTTATTTAACACCATTTATATTTTTATTGGCGAGTAAACTGATCCAGCTCGATATTTTAAAATACTTTCTTTTATCGTTCAATTTTTCAGGACAAAATAATTTTGAAGATACTTTTAATGTATTATTAAAATATATTAGAAAATTGATTTAACTTTTATCTAAAAAAAAAAAAGTACCTTTGGTTGCCCATCTGTGTCAGTCACGTGGCTCTCAGTTTTATGTGAAGGCTCTGTATGCCATAATTTCTGTTCTTATATACTAACGAAAAGAAAGGGCGATCGCTGTTATTTCGAATGAAATTTCCTTGATTATTATTAAATGCAACAGAAACAACAGTATCCGAAATACTGAGCATAATACTTATACGTGTAGCTCATAACAGGTGTTCAATATCTTTTCTAATCAAGTGACCTATGGAAATAAAATCATGTGTCTTTAATTAGTTTATTATTTTAAATGCCACTTGAGTTACATATTTATATTGCATTCCTATACAAAACGATGGGAATGCAATAAAAATAATTCAAATGGCATTTAAAATAATGAACCAAACAAAGATATAATTTTCTTCCATAGGTCACTTGATTAGAAAAGATATTGATCACGCGTTATAAGTATGCTGACGATTCGTGCTTGGTAGTGCAGAGTAATAATTTATTGGATCTTCATCAACATGCCGGTCGAATTTTGAGCAAAACTGAAGAATGGTTTAGCAATAATAAATTAATCTTGAGTCACACTAAAACTCAATGTGTTCTATTCAAAAATTAAAAAACCTTGAAACACCCGTGTCGATTGCGATTAATAACTTAACATTCAACTTAATGAAGAGTGTGAATTATAAAAAAAAAAAAATATGGAACTTGGCGTTCTATATTCTTCAATGAAATTGTTTAATAAATTGCCTTCGCAAATCCAAGTCATTACAGATGAAAGAATTTTTAAAAATAAAATATTTAAATTACTAGTAAATAAAATAAAATAAGTGAAAATAAAATATTTAAATTACTAGTAAATATAGAACCATACAGTTTAAGTGAATTATTTATTTTCTTATAATTTTTAGTTTCTAATAATTTCCCAACTTCTAGGTTATCTTAAGATTAAATTAAGTTTAGACTTTAAAATCGTTAATGCAAATAAATCTATTAACAAATCTGTAATAACTCCATTAATTCAACTATGTATAATACGCAGTATTTTTTTCTTTTTTTATAACTGCGCGATCGTCCTTCTTTCGTTATATTATTATCTGATTGATCCTTGTCTTTCCTTGCTTCATGTTTCTATCATGACCGCTCGATCTTCTTTTGTGTTTTCGATTCTTGTTGAAACATCGAATGACCGTGAGGAAAAAAAGTATAAAGCAAGAAAGAGAGGACGATCGGATAGTCAAAAACAAATATAAGGTAAAAACAAAGGATAAAAAGATAAAAGAATTTATTTCAATACTGCTTAGATATTCACAAAAAACAATTGAGCGACGGAAACCCAAAAAACAAGAATTTGAAAGTAAAATTGTATAGTCGGAAAAATAAAATGTGTATTTTTAACAAATATATTGATAGACACTTTCTACATTATTAGTTTTATTATACTGCGTGATTTCTTAAATTTTTTATCAACTATTGCCATGGAATTTGGACGGCATGTCGTAGCTTTACTATAAAACAGTATAAAGGAGTGCAATAACGTACTTTTCACTTAAGCTAAGACATGCCGTCCAGATCTCAAGGTAAGAGCTGAATTCTTTTTTTTAATCACTTGGTATATGTAGTCCCGTTAGAATTTAATTTAGAATCGAAAAACACAGGGTGGTCCATTTAAGAAAAAACCTAAATTTTGTTTATATCGCGCTTATCCTGCCATTAATTGTTTTTCTGTGAGCACACAGAGAAACTTTGAATTAGTCCCTATAAGTTTTTTCCTAATTTTTTCCTAAAATCAAAAATAAAAGATTTTACTCACAAATTTAATGAAAATATTCTTAATTTAACAAATATAAATTTTTCATCATCTGAATTAAATATTTTGAAACTTGGATTAAAATTCTCACCTACATCAAAATTAAATATCAATTCTATTAAAAAAATCATAATTAATGTTGAAAATATGATTTCAAAATTAGACAATAAAATTAAAATCCCTACTCAAAATGAAATTTCTCATATTTTTAATATTGAACTTACTAAAAATAAACATAAAAAACTAAGTATTTCTCAAAAAAGTTTCCTTAATAATATAAAACTTATTAAAAATAAAATCACAAATTCAAATATTGTTATTTCCAAATCAGACAAAGGTCAAAGCTTAGTAATTTTAGATAAACAAACTTATATAAATAAAGTTGAAACTTTTTTAAATAATAATGGTTTCACTTTATAGAATCTTATTATTTATCCTTATTATTTATGATGGCCCTCCTTCAACTCTCATAGATCTTTTAGAAGAATTTAATTCTTTACATCAAAATATCAAATTTACATTAGAAAAAGAAATTAATAGCTCAATCAATTATTTAGACATAACTATTACTAAATGTAATAATTATCTTCAGTATAAAATTTATCGTAAACCTACTCAAACATATAATTGTATAAATTTTAATTCTTTTCACCCATTTGAACACAAAGTTGCTGTTGTTGTTGTTCTTTCACCGTTCTTTTTCTATTCCTATGAATGAAACAAATTTTAGAAGTGAAATTAATATTGTAAATGTTGGCTGCGAGTCGTCAGGATCGCAATGGGGCCCCCGAGCATATTCTGTATAGCTATTTCGGCCCTAATTGTGGCCTCATCAGCAGAACAGTAGCTCGAGAACTCCACTGCAACCCCGACGACCAACAGCATATACGCAGCCAACATTTACATGTTTGCGTTGACACGTTTGTCCGCTTCGACTGCCATCTCGTGCGTGTTAGCTTTTGAGGCAACGGCATTGTTGCTATCTGCTTTCACGACACGAATTATAAGTCGGAAAATGATTGTGCCGCGGCGCAATTATTTCACATGAAATTAATATTATTTTACAAGTTGGTTATCTTAATAATTTTCCAGTTAATATCATTTTTAATATTTTCAATAGAGTTAAAAACAAACTATTAAATAACGTTATTTACCCACAATCAATAGTAAATTCAAATTTATCTAAAAATAACTTTTTCTCTATTCCATATGTTGGAAGTCTGTCTACTAAAATTAAAAAATTATTAAAATCTTTAGGTTTAAATATTTCTTTCAGCAATCAATTAAATTTATTAAATTTATTTTGTAATAACAAAGATACTTTTGATAATTTGTTAAAAAGTGGAGTTTATTCTTTAACATGCGATTCTTGTAAAGCGATATACATTGGACAAACAGGAAGAAGTCTTCAAACACGTATTAAAGAACATTTAAGATCATTACGATTAAATAAATCTGATTCAAGCTTTGCTAATCATCTTATTGACAGTTCGCATACGTTTGATTCTTCCTCAAATACTAAATTATTACATAATCTTCAAAAGGGAAACAAATTAGATATAGCAGAAAATTTAGAAATATTTTTAAATTATTATTTACTTTCCAAAACAGTTCTTAATGAACAAACATCTTCTCCTATTGATAATTTTTTCAAATCCATTAATTGCAATTGCATTTGATTCTTCAACATGTATCAAATATTTTACTGCACGTACAGTACCGTGCAGTACTAGTTAAAAAACATTCCTCAACTTTTCAAATTTTATTTATTTATTTACAAAAAACATCTGTCATTTACAAAAAATTTTCGAATACTCTACACATGCTTATTATACATTAGATTAGAGGATACTGTAAGTTCTTTATTACTTTTAAGTATTTAATTTTCTTTTAATTCTTTATCTTGAAGGTTGTTGTAATTCTACTGATGATGCTTTATGCGAAACCGGTCTAGAAAAGATGAAAACATATTTATTGCAGTACAATACTTTTTTTATCACATATTAATAATAATAATGATAAGTTTGAGGAACGACATCCTGTGATCGCGTTTTGACCTGAGATTGCATTAGGATTGACAAATTGAAGCCTGCTACATCTAAGCTGCATCAGCTACATATACAGCTAAATAATCCCATACAAGACGGCCATGCGTGCTGTCAAAACAAAATTAAAGGTTTAAAATTTTTTATTGCAAATCGGTTTTGATTGCAGTGAATTCCTTGAGTATCCTTTTTACAGATGTTTCGGCCCTATTTGGGGGTTCGTCAGCAGAAGCGTAGCTCGAGAATTCCACTGCAATTTGTCAATCATAATGCAATGTTAGGTCAAAAAACGATCACAGAATGTCGCTACTCAAACTTTTCATTACTTTTACATCGCAAGTGCAAATAACCTAGGAGAGGTCGCTTTGGTTTGCAGTGGAATTCTCGAGCTACGCTTCTGCTGACGACGCCCCAAATAGGGCCGAAACAGCTGTACAGAGGATGCTCGAGGAATCCACTGCAACAAAATTGTTTATTACATATATTATATATTATTATATTATATATTATTATATTATATATAAATATTATTTTATATTTATGATATATTTAGGAGCGCAGTATTTTGTCAAGATCATATCTTTCAAAGAATCTAGCAAAAAAAGTGAACACAGATGTGGAATGTTGACACTTTCAAACAAACAGAAAAATTTCAGTAATTGTATCAAATTTGAAAAAAGCGAAAGCTGATAGAACATATTTTCAACAAAGGGGTTCATAATTAAAGAAAAAGGATTTGTAAAATTGTTTCTCCCAAAAAATGTAAGAAAATAAATAAAATAACAGAAATTTTAAAACATAAAGTCAACAAAAGAGAAACCGTCGATGTTTTTTGTAAAAATAATAATAAAAAATGCAAATGCATTGATTTATTAATTTAATTAATCATTAATTAATATTAATTATTGATTAATTTATTAATTGAACAACGACATTAAGTTCTCTTGCCTGCTTATTACATTAAATTTGATTTTTTGTTTAGATTACGAAGGAATTTTTTTTAAAACTTTTAAAAATTAATCTAAATAAATAAAAATGACACTCACCGGCTTGATTCTAAAAGTATGAGAAGGGAAATAAAGATATAACTTACAATTATAGAATAGGCTATAACGCTTTTATTGAAAGACAGTAAAATGCTATGTATTTACAGGGTGTACCTCAGGGTTCTCATCTTGTGCCCCTCTTGTTCTCTATTTTTAAAAATGACTTGAATATGATAAAATTGGAATTGAAAGAATTAATATTTCTATAAATGGTTTCAATAAATAATTGATCTGAATAAAGTAATGCCGAATTGAGTGCGTAAGCAACCCTTAGGCCCAGGCTTCCTTAACTGTCATCCAGTTTCGCTTTTTTTGTCCTTGACTCAAAATTTTGGAATTAAATATACGTTGTACATACATACAAGAAGCAAATAACATACAAATAACAAACTTCTTCTGGAGTGTTATGTTCCTGTCGTGTCGTTCAAAAGAAACGCACGCCAACTCGAATAAACAATCCAGTGGGCCCTCCAACAAATCAAATAAAACGGTTACATCTGCAGATGGCTAATCATTTGCAAAAATAAGAAACGCTCGGCCCCTTTTACTTTTTCCGCATGACTTTTCCCGCACAACAAACCACCGCACCGGTTCACAAATCGTGACATTTCTTGGGCCCCATTGTAGCCGGAGCACGGGGTCCGCATTGTGCAACGCTAAAAAGTGAAAAACATTTATGTTATTGTTAAACAAGCGTTTCTTCATTTTGTTTGCTGCTTAAAATATTTTCTTATTTATTTAATAGAAATCGAAGTAAACCGCACCCGTAAAACGAGGCCGAAACTTCCTGAATTTAACGGATTTAAGAAGCCCCAATTGTGGTCAAATTATATTGCTTTATAATGCAATATATATTTATATTGGTAGAGTACCGCGCCGACGACAAGTCCTACTTGTACCGAAAATAATAAGGACAATGTATATTGAGCGCTCCTCTGGCGACGAATCTCGCCCTTAGGCACGGCAGCTTTGGGGGTGAGAATCCTTGGAGGGCCGCAACAATTCCTACCTACTACCAGAACGAAAAGGCTTGCGGCTGTTTCTTTTATAACTCATGCCGCTACTGTAACCAACAGCTACATGAGAATGGGCATTTTTATGCGCTTCTATTTCGGGGGGGTTAAAAAGGAACAGTCTAGCCGTGAAAGGATGAAGATTGTTTAAAAATCAGTCTCAATAAAGCAAAGTATGGTAACAACGTTTCTATTCGGATGTAAACCAGCGGAAGACTTTTTTTTATGACATTTATTTTATTAGATAGCTTGCCCACCTTAACTTTTTTTTTAACAATGAATCCCTGAATAGAAAGAAGCGTTTGTTAAGTTTAATACATGAAAATAATTTTATAATTATTATAAATGTTCGTAGATATGTAAATTGTAATAAGTGGCTAGTGGCTACATATACGTTTCGGTTGCTTCAGGTCTCATCAGGACAGGACAGCCAAACAGGAATGAGTGGAGATTAAGTCACAGGCTATCCCCCCCCCCTCTGATTAGGACCGAAACATAGTACGCAATTATCTTCAACTAACCACCTTGATCCTATTTCTTTTAATTCTTTAATTCTCGGAAGATTCATTTGTTCTAAAGAAGGTAATAAGTATTTCCAAAAGCTTCATAACAATTGGAAAGTTCTCAGCAACCTTTTCTTTTCACGTATTGTTATGTTTTTGTTTCTTGGAGTGCCCCATGTTTGGCGCCAATGTATGTAACGTTTTTATGATGAAGGGCCCAACGTTGGGCGTCAATTTATGTAATGTTCGTATAATTTTAAGTAATGTTTTTATTTTTCGGAGAGACTCACGTTAAATTTATATCATGATTCATGATGGAGAAGCACCGATTTATGTATAACATATGACATATAACATAAATGGCATCCAACGTATGGCTCACGAATGTAAACACTACATCAATTGGCGCCTCCTACATGGGGCCCAAGTGCGTTCATATTGTTACGGTATAAATCGAAACAAGGGGCATAGCTTAAATATTATATTAAAAATATGACTAGACAAACATTAATTATACAAATATAATTAAAATACTCACATCCTGAATTCACAACACAAATCAAAGTACAAGAAGTTACTGACAGCTGATTATAATCTTATCTCTTTATGTAGATCGCGGGGTTTTTATAGAAAGTGCAACTCGAGCAATTCCGAGTTGTTACGAGACCGGAAAGATTCGACAAAATACGAGATAATTTAAATCCGTTTTAAGGTTTACCACCTGCATCGGTCATTTCTGTTGGCGCCGCTGAGATGCATTTTCTTTTGTCTCAAGTTCCCTAAATGAATCTAATATTTTATTTTACTTCTATCTTGTCACAATATGCGCGTCCACCAATTTTCTTCTCTTTTTTATTTCCAGTGTTTGTACTTGTTAGTAGTTTGTAGCTGTAATTTAAAAAAATGTGAAGTTCAGTCGAACTGACTGCTGCCTATTGACAACTTTTGGCTATGAAAAGATGGTGAAGTCGCGCCAGTTTTCTCTTCTCCATCAGAAAGAAGAAAAGAAAAGAAGATTGACGTTACATACTCCTACAACTCTTTTACCCCATTAATAATGAAGTCTGAAGACTTTCTTTTACTTTTATAGTTTACCTCTTACCTCTAATTTCTTCATTATCCTGTCAGCCCATTTTTTTCTTCCCTTTTGGCATTTTTATCATATGACCAAATCAACTTAGCTATCAAGTCTTTTGTTATTATCATTATTATTTTGTCCTTGCAAAGAGAATCGGGATAGCAAGTATTATTTTTTCTTTAGTGGGAAATGTATCCGGTTGTAGAATATCCTTGTGCCTTTAGACTCCAACTACTTAGGTTATATGGCCAACCCTACTAGAATTTAGCTGAATCTAGAGGAATTCCATCCCAGTAGGGATTTTTAACGTGCAGACATGTTTACGCTTTTCATCCGTAATTGAAAAAGTGAATGCCGGGTTGGGAATTGAACCCATGTCCTTTGGGTCCGAAGGCAGACATCCAAGCCTGTGGACCATCAGGCGATGATAGGAAGTATTATCAATAGTTCCACTTCTAGCTAACGCAATCACTACGTAAATGAGCGCGCCCAACGTGGGGCTCAGGTGTGTTCATGTGTTTATAATAATCTTCTTTTCTCCAAAAATTTCAGCAATCCTTCACAATTTTTTCTCTTTTTTTTTATTTCCATTGTTTGTATTTGTTGGCTTTCAAGCTTAGTCGCTTAGGAAATATTATCAATATCTTTTCGTAAATTTTGTTTTGCATCATGTTGAGATTTCTGATGAATTTTATTTTTCTAATCAACAGATAGAGTGAGCACAATCCTTGTCCCTTTGTTTTCCTTTTTTATTTATGTAGGTTTTCAACATTTATTCATAGGATTTTTAATTGTATTTATTTGCATTCATTTGCAACTGTTTCTTTCCATCTGGTAATTCTCAAGAACTTTCTGCTTGGCCTTCCTCTTCTTCTTTTATTTCCACTTGTTAACACTGATTTTGGTAGACTAAGACACGACCAGGGTTGCCAATGTGCGGGCAATTACCCGAATTACGGGTAATTTAGGCAACCTTGCGGGTAAAAAAAATACGTGGGTAAAAATGGGTATTTTCAGGGAAGGAACAAAAAAACGGATCAATTTTTAAATTTTTGATTGATGACTTGTTAGTGATGTTTCAGCATTACTATTGACAACAAAGAAATCACTAAAGCCGGAAGCCGACAGAAACTAAAGTAACTAACTAACAGCCAAATCCACATTGTCGATCAGTGCTGCCAACTCTACAGATAATTCGGTAGATCTACCGATTTTGGACTCAACTTTTCTTTATCTTTATTTTTTTTTAATTTTATCAATTTTCTTTATTTCTAGATCGTTTTTTGTTTTATTTTACGTCAAAAATTGCACAAATTTCAAATCTTAATTTTAGAAAGTTTTGTTTATTTAATGAGAATTTTTTTAATTTTCGTTGTTTTCGTAATTTTATAATTTTTTTTAAATTCTCGATTGTCTTTTGTTTTGTTTTTCATCAAAAAATGTACAATTGTCAAATATTAATTTTAGAAAGTTTTGTTTATTTAATGAGAATTTTTTAATTTTTGTAATTTTATTTAACGAGATTTTTTTTTATTTTTATTTTTTTCTAATTTTATTCAATGAGATTTTTTTTAATTTTTTTTTAAATTTTATAAATTTGTCGATCGCCTCTTGTTTTATTTTACGTCAAAAATTGCACAAATGACAAATCTTAATTTTAGAAAGTTTTGTTTATTTAATTTTTTAATTTTTATAATTTTTTGTAATTTTATTTAATGAGTTTTTTATTTTTCTAATTTTTTTCTAATTTTATTCAATGAGACTTTTTTAATTTTATAAATTTGTCGATCGTCTTTTGTTTTATTTTACGCCAAAAGTTGCTTAAAGTTCAAATCTTAATTTTAGAAAGTTTTCGTTATTTAATGAGAATTTTTTAATTTTTGCAATTTTTATAGTTTTTTGTAATTTTGTAGAAAGTAGAAAGTATTGTTTATTTAATGAGAATTTTTTAATTTTTATTTTTTTCTAATTTTATTCAATGAGATTTTTTTATGTTTATTTATTTTTTAACTTTATAAATTTGTCGATCGTATTTTGTTTTATTTTACGTCAAAAATTGCACAAATGATAAATCTTAATTTTAGAAAGTTTTGTTTATTTAATGAGAATTTTTTAATTTTTATAATTTTTTGTAATTTTATTTAATGTTTTTTTATTTTTGTAATTTTTTTCTAATTTTATTCAATGAGACTTTTTTAATTTTATAAATTTGTCGATCGTCTTTTGTTTTATTTTACGCCAAAAGTTGCTTAAAGTTCAAATCTTAATTTTAGAAAGTTTTCTTTATTTAATGAGAATTTTTTAATTTTTGTAATTTTTATAGTTTTTTGTAATTTTGTAGAAAGTAGAAAGTATTGTTTATTTAATGTGAATTTTTTAATTTTTATTTTTTTCTAATTTTATTCAGAGATTTTTTTTATATTTATTTATTTTTAACTTTATAAATTTGTCGATCGTATTTTGTTTTATTTTACGTCAAAAATTGCACAAATGACAAATCTTAATTTTAGAAAGTTTTGTTTATTTAATGGGAATTTTTTAATTTTTATAATTTTTTGTAATTTTATTTAATGTTTTTATTTTTCTAATTTTTTTCTAATTTTATTCAATGAGACTTTTTTAATTTTATAAATTTGTCTATCGTCTTTTGTTTTATTTTACGCCAAAAATTGCCTAAAGTTCAAATCTTAATTTTAGAAAGTTTTCTTTATTTAATAAGAATTTTTTAATTTTTGTAATTTTTATAGTTTTTTGTAATTTTGTAGAAAGTAGAAAGTATTGTTTATTTAATGAGAATTTTTTAATTTTTATTTTTTTGTAATTTTATTTAATGAGATTTCTTTTACTTTTATAATTATCTTTCTAATTTTATTCAATGAGATTTTTTTATTATTATTTTTTTAAATTTTATAATAATAATAATTTTATAAATTTTCTTTATTTCTTGATTGTCTTTTGTTTTATTTTACGTCAAAAATTGCACAAATGTCAAATCTTAATTGAATTAGAAAATTTTGTTTATTTATGTACTAAGAATTTTTTAATTTTATACATTTTCTTTATTTCTCGATCGTCTTTTGTTTTATTTAGCGTCAAAAATTACACAATAACTGTCAAATGTCTTAATTTTTGTAATTTGAATCCAGTTTTGTTTATTTCATGAGAATTTTTTAAATTTTTTTTTAAATGATTTTCAAAAATAAAAATCGCCTGAATAAAATCAGTGATTTTAATTAAGTGATTTAAATTTAGAGACATCTATCGGAATTTTTCACAACTATCTTCTGAAATGTTCGCTTGGTCGGTTGGCAGCACTGTTGCCGCCTACAGTCTCACAAGCTGCATTCGATTCACAGATTTGGATCGATCTAAATCGATCTAAATCGATCCAAACAGCTTCTCTGCGTTCGTTTCCTGCCAGATCAGTTAACCCCCACCATAATTTCAAGTGATCCAAATCACTTCAAAGTGATCCTGCTTATTTAAAGAATCATTTGGATCATTAGATCGATAAACTAAGTTTATGTGTCGGTTATGTGGCGACAACAGATAAACAAAACAGTTCAGATAAACTTGTTCGTTTCGCTATCAAGGATCACTTGGATCACAAGGATCAATTCTAAACGAATTGATTCGACGTGCGAATCGGATGCAGCTACATAAGATGATTTTAACCTGAAAAATCTGTCGTGCAATGTCCATGTGTGTAAGGTAAGCCCAATAATATTAGGTATTTAAATAAAATAAATTTTCTACCATTTCATTCATTCATTTCACTTTCATTACTCAATGTGGGTAAGAGCGGTTTTTCTTTAATTTGAAAAGGGTAATCGGCTTGGAGTTTATTGGCAACACTGGACACGACCCTGAAAAAAAAAGGTATTGTTAAGAAAAGGAAAAGAAACAATCAAAATAGAAACCCTCATTATATAAATTGTCGCTCAATGTGGGGCCTATTCATCATCAAAGCACGTTGCAACATGTTATATTCTTACATTTTCTCATTTTTTGTTTTTACATCTACAATTTTCTTATTTTTGTTTTTTACCATCAAATTAGTCTTTTTCAAGGTAGCATTCTTAATTTTATTCAGATCTGTTAGTCAATCGTCAATTAAATTTCGTCATAAGAAATAAATTTTATATACAAACAGATGAAAATACAGACAACGAGACACAAAAGTTCCTGACTACTGACGAAATCACAACACTAAGGGAAAAAAGGCATTGTGAAGAAAGGAAATAAAATAAAATAAAGAAAAAGTGGGGCTCTTGTCCAAGACCCTCACCATATAATTGGCGCCCAACGTGGGGCCTATCCATCATCAGATCTCTTTACAGTATGTCTTATTACCTAATTCTTTACAATATGATGTAATTTTCTTGGTTTGTTTTGTTTTTTTCATATCAAGTAATCTTTTTCAAAGCAGTTTTCCGACTGCTGACGAAAAGACAACCTTGGAAAAAAGCCTTGTTAAGGAAAAAAAAACAAAGAAAACGAAAAAATCACATAGTGGGGCTTTTATCCAAGACCATCACTATGTAAATTGGCGCCCAACGTGGGGCCTATCCATCATCACGGCACATTACAATACATCATATTCCCTTACTTTTTCTCATTTTTATTTCCTACTGCTTAATTCTTCATATTTTGATATAATTTTCTTGTTTTTATTTTATTGTTTGTATCAAATTAATCTTTTCCAAAGTATTTTTCTTAATTTTATTCAAAGCTATATTAGTTTATAGCAAAATATAATCGTCAATTAAATTTCGCCGCAAGAAAAAAATTTTACATACAGAAGTCGACAAAACTACAGACAGCGAGACACGAAGATCCTGGCTGCTAACGGACACACAACTTTGAGTAAAAAGGAGGCGTCGTTAATGTAAGAAATCGGCAATTCGTAAATCATTAATTAAAGCTGGTTCATTAATCATTAAGTTCATTGCGTAAGTTAAATTCGACACAAGGTCGTCTACGCGACCGCGGAAAAGTTACCGGCCTAAAAACGACTTGGTTTGCGGTTATGAGTCATGATTGATTTTTGCATTCGAAGAATTTAAGCTGCATAGGTGACTCATCAAGAAAGCCGGCGTTGTGCAAGCATAAGAGCGGATGACTTAGGAAAATCACAATGACTCATAGGGCAGGTAGCCCATATGAAAGATTTTTAGTAATCGGAATTTCCGCGATAAACGCTATATAAAAGGCGAATTTTACGATAGGTAAGTATCATATAGCTAGTAGTCGTATGGTCGTGAACATCACCAGAATCCGAAGGCGTAATCAACGTTCACCGAATGTCATAGTGCGTGGTCAAAAAAAAAACAAACGACTTGTTTTGCAATAAAACTGCATTCGGAGAATTTCAACTGCATATTCAACGTCAAACAATCGCCGAGGTGATTCATCAAAGAAACCGGCTTATGCAAACATAACTAAAAGCGAACGATACAGGATAATCACGATGACTCATAGGGCAAGATTTTGCACGATCGGAATTTCCGGTGTAAACCATATAAAAGGGAACTGGACTTCACGATAGATAGATAATTTATTGCAGTTTGAACATACAAATGTATCACTGGCGTCAGAGAAAAAAAAATAATACAATGAAGGAATAATGCTGCAGTAAACAATAAGCAATAAGTCAAACAATAAGATAGACTTTAAAATATAAACATGAGCATTACATCAAATCAAACCCATTAATGAAATGAAAGTCTATAGACACTGTAGAAAACACTGTTGTTCTAATAACGCTTTCACAGTTCTTTTTAAGCTTACATATCTTCAAGCTTCGCGCTTTAATCTTCAATTTAATTGCTGGTAGGTACAAATTTTCGTATCATACAACTTGTAACCGTATGGTCGTGAACATCTCCCCGAGTCCGAAGGTGTAATTAGCATTCGAAGTGAGTGATCAAAGTCCGAAAATCTGTCTGTCTCTCTGTATCTAGTACCATGGTTTGGGTGAGAAAACATTACAGTAGACTTTCGATTATCCGAAGTACGGGAGACCGAATCTGTTTCGAATGAGGTTACATAAATTGGTGAAAGCGTCACAATTTCTTATTAGTATAATTACATACATTTTGCATTATATTCGATTCTAGTTAAACAGAACCTGCATCTAATTCAGGTATCTAATAATACATGTTCTATTTAACTAGAATCGACAGATTAATCTAATGTTAATTGTTACTTGGAAAGTACTACGATTGAGTTATGGTGTCATGAGCCGAGTGCTCGGCACAAATTCCGAGCCGTTCCCTTTTTCACGAATCGATACGACATGGACGTCATTTCGAATAATCGGGAGTTTCAAGCAACCGCGTTTCGGATAAAACGGAAGAATGTGGAGCTTTGGATAACCGGGAGTCTCAATTAGTCCAATTAGTTTCCGGTTATTAGATAGGAAAAGAAATAAAATAAAGAGAAAGAAACGAGACCATCTCTGTATAAATTGACGCCCAACGTGGGGCCTATCCATCATAAAAACACATTACAATATGTCATGTTACTTTACTTTTGTACTACTTGTTTTTGTTTTGTTTTTTCTTTGTATCAAATTAATCTTTTTCAAAGCAGTTTTCTTAATTTCATTCAGAGCTATATTAGATTGTGGTAAAATATAATCGTCAATTAAACTTCCATGAAAGAAAGAAATTTTACGTACAAGAACAGATAAAATCGGCTGTCTCTCTGTATCCTAGTGTCATGGCTTGGGTGAAAAAACATTAATTCATTTGCTAATGAATTATGTTATTAGATTCATCAAAGAAACCGGCTTACGCAAACATAATTGAAAGCGAACGATCCAGGAGAACCACGCAAAAGTTCCACAGCCCAGATTTTTCATAATCGGAATCTCCGATGTAAACCACATAAAAGGGAATTGGATTTCACGATACATATACAGCTAGTAGTCGCATGGCCGTGAATATCTCTCCGAGTGTGAATGTCATAGTGAATGATCAAAGTCCGAAAATTCGTCTGTCTCTCTGCATTTAGTACCAAGGTTTGGGTGAGAAAACATTAATTCATTTGCCAATTAGTTGTGCTACTGGATTATGAGAAGAAACAAAATAAAGAAACAATCGAAATAAAGTTGGGACTTACGTTCAAGACTCTCACTATATAAACTGACGCCCAACGTGGGGTCTATCATCAGAGCACATGGCAATATACCATTATTTGCTATTTTTCTTTTTATCAAATTAGTCTTCTTCAAAGCGACAGTAAAATATAATTGTCAATTAAATTTATATCGAAGGTTGATCGTTAACACCCCGCGATTGTAATATCAAGGGTGCGTAAAAGCGTACGGAAAAATTTGAGTAGTGTCAGAATCAGATGCAGCCTTGATTTATTTTAAGCAAGAGCCAATATCTAGCAGCGGCACAGGCGAACATTAAGTAAACCTTTACGCGGTAGTAGGCAATAAAACTGTGCTGTCTAACTGCTGTAAAAAGGGAAACACATGTTACCCGAAGAATCATAAACGCCCTCTCACTCCCGTGCGTTCATAATTTCTTTCCGTGGGCCGTTAATACGCCCGAACTAAAAGATTCAAAAAAAAAATTGGCCGGCCCCCTTATTCGCGCATTTGCAACACGTGCGGGGGATGGTTCGTTGTTTTTTATGTTTTTTCGATTTCCATTTTAAAATGTTGAGGGCCGTCCGTCTTGGAGTGGCAGGCAACGCAATAACGAGTAGAAAATCCTCTTGTGCGTTTAAAATCCCAATAAAAACGAATACAAACAAAGAATCCCTTTTGTAAGGAGCTTCTTCTTTGGACGAGTATACAATGCGTAAATAATATAATACAATTATTTCTGGTAATCGCTTCGTACGGTCGAGTATGTGTTTAGGACCACCTTGTCGCTTCTGGCGCGGCAGTCTAGGACGATAAAAGAATAAACGTGCACTGTTGGACAAAAGCAAAGAGAAAAAATACTTTTGTTCCTCGTATATTCACCTTTATTCACAAGTGAATATAATTTGGAAACCAATTTATGATACATGATGACCTGGATAAAAGAGGATTAGTATTAAGAGTGTTAATGATAAAGACTATAATCGAGTTGTTAGGCGTTACAATTTTTGTCTTTACCTTGTTCACTTCAATGTATTTCTTTCTTTGTCTTGACGATTATGCGGAAGACTAGGAGACACAAATCTGTCTCGTAGAATAAAGACTAACATTTTCAATTAAGTATGAAATCGAATTTTAAATGCACCTCACATGTATACCGCATTATATTTCAAGTAGTGTTTGCTGGAAGATTCCGCCAATAAATTGAATATTCATTTGAGAACGATCCCGAATATCGGAGAAACATCTATCCCCCATAAAACTGTCGGATCTTGCACTACTCGGATAAAACCTCGGTAAAACGATCTAAAACACTGCATCGTCTGCGAAAATCTCCTCATATATCTTGAAGTAATCTTGATCCTAGATTTTGGCTTACCAGAAATCGAGCCAGAGCGTCGGGATCCGCCAAGTTATTATTTCCTTCCCACTTCTGACGCGCGTTTCCGAACTTCCGCGCACCCAATAAATGTTTTCTTCTTCTTCTTTAGTTTTTAATCGCGGAAGTGATACGGTGATGCGATTCGTCGTGACTTCTCAGTGAGTAATTAAGTGCAACAAGGCAAGGAGACAGGTCTGAGTTCTATAGATAGAACGGAACGGTGTTGAGGATGACGCGTGGCTTGAAACAAAGCAGAACTTCCGGCGTCGAGTTTATTGTCAAAAATATGCGAGCCGGAAGGATTTACCACGCCATTGTCACCGATATCACAATGAACGACGCATTATTAAGCTCCTAGGATGTAGCTGAAAAAAAAAAAATGAATACTTAAATACGTCGTCATCAAAATAATATAAATTGGCGCCCAACGTGGGGGGCAATCCATTATCACAGCCACATTACAATATGTCATATATTACTTTACATTCCTTTATAATTTGATGTATTTTCTTGTTTTTGTTTCTTTTTATCATGCCAAAAATATTTAATTTACTGAAAAATGAAGGATAAGCCAAAGCAAAATAGTGCACTTCATTCAACGATTTCTTTTGCTCGTTAGTAGTTCTCTGTTTTTCAATTGGAATCCGCGTAAGTCTTCTTTCTGCTAGGAAAAAGAAGGAAACAAAAGAAAAAAGATTGATTCGTCTCCAGGCTGTAGTGCTTCTTTTCTTCTGGTGTGGTTGGACCCATCTTGCTCTTTTAACCATAGCATTTGCATCAACTAAACCGAACTTTTGGATAACACGTCTAAGGTACGTTCTTTGATGTAGTTTTGCCGTCTTTTCTTTTCGATTTCTTTCAATTTCGAATCCAACAAAATATTTTGGATTGCATTTCAAATTCGGATTTTAGATCATTCATTAAATCTTCGAGTACCTTTCCTGAGCTAGAGATCACCAATCCATCGTCAACATGCAATGGAAAATACAGTCGATGACCATCTTTCTTTGAATTCTCTTGATGTGACCCACGTTTCAATTTTCATTTCTAGATACAGTCGCAACGTCCATAACTCGAACCTCCACAACTCGAAACTCTCTGTAAGTCGAAATTTACTGATGTCCCCGCACATTGTGTATAATTGAAATCTCTTTCTTTAACTTGAAATTTCTATAACTCCAAGTAAATTACTGGTCCCTTGAGATTCGAGTTATGGAGGTTCCACTGTACTTTCTTGCCAATTTTTTTCATATATGGTAAATATAGAGGCTCAGAAGTTTTCGGCCAAGAACAGTTAGGAAGAAATCGAAATCTGCTTAAAATGGTTGTCCTTGGATATCTTTATAATACAAAAGTATTCAGCCCTTTCTAGTCCTCTCTTTTGCATTCCTCTATTCGAGTCTCTTCTTAATTAATTTTAACCCTTTTTGATAAGGGTTGTCAAGAAGAAATCGAAAAGTTTCAAAACGCGGTTAGACCGGACGTTCTGTTTTACGGATCCCCAAAGAATTCGAAAGTTAGAAAAGTAAATCCGTGATCATGTAGATTTTTCTTTATGTAATTCTTTCGGATATTTGCCGTAAAAAAAGAATCATGTTTCCTGATGACAGTGTTGCCAACCTAATCAAAACAGACTCCTTCAGATCCCCAAAGAAGTCGAGAGTTAGAAAAATAAATCCATGATCATGTAGAGAGAGGGCCTGGATTCTTCTTTATGTAATTCTTTCGGATATTTGCCTGCACGTAAAAAAATTAAGTTTGCTGATGAGAGTGTTGCCAACCTGATCAGACCAGGCTCCTTCAGATCCCCAAGGAATTCGAAAGTTAGAAAAATAAATCCATGATCATGTAGAGAGAGGGCCTGGATTCTTCTTTATGTAATTCTTTCGGATATTTGCCTGCACGTAAAAAAATTAAGTTTGCTGATGAGAGTGTTGCCAACCTGATCAAACCAGGCTCCTTCAGATCCCCAAGGAATTCGAAAGTTAGAAAAATAAATCCATGATCATGTAGAGAGAGGGCCTGGATTCTTCTTTATGTAATTCTTTCGGATATTTGCCTGCACGTAAAAAAATTAAGTTTGTTGATGACAGTGTTGCCAACCTGATTAAACCAGGCTCCTTCAGATCCCCAAGGAATTCGAAAGTTAGAAAAATAAATCCATGATCATGTAGAGAGAGGGCCTGGATTCTTCCTTTATGTAATTCTTTCGGATATTTGCCTGCACGTAAAAAAATTAAGTTTGCTGATGACAGTGTTGCCAACCTGATCAAAACAGGCTCCTTCAGATCCCCAAGGAATTCGAAAGTTAGAAAAATAAATCCATGATCATGTAGAGAGAGGGCCTGGATTCTTCTTTATGTAATTCTTTCGGATATTTGCCTGCACGTAAAAAAATTAAGTTTGCTGATGACAGTGTTGCCAACCTGATCAAAACAGGCTCCTTCAGATCCCCAAAGAAGTCGAGAGTTAGAGAAATAAATCCATGATCATGTAGAGAGAGGGCCTGGATTCTTCTTTATGTAATTCTTTCGGATATCTGCCTGCACGTAAAAAAATTAAGTTTGCTGATGACAGTGTTGCCAACCTGATTAAACCAGGCTCCTTCAGATCCCCAAGGAATTCGAAAGTTAGAAAAATAAATCCATGATCATGTAGAGAGAGGGCCTGGATTCTTCTTTATGTAATTCTTTCGGATATTTGCCTGCACGTAAAAAAATCATGTTTGCTGATGACAGTGTTGCCAACCTGATCAAAACAGGCTCCTTCAGATCCCCAAGGAATTCGAAAGTTAGAAAAATAAATCCATGATCATGTAGAGAGAGGGCCTGGATTCTTCTTTATGTAATTCTTTCGGATATTTGCCTGCACGTAAAAAAATTAAGTTTGCTGATGAGAGTGTTGCCAACCTGATCAAACCAGGCTCCTTCAGATCCCCAAGGAATTCGAAAGTTAGAAAAATAAATCCATGATCATGTAGAGAGAGGGCCTGGATTCTTCTTTATGTAATTCTTTCGGATATTTGCCTGCACGTAAAAAAATTAAGTTTGCTGATGAGAGTGTTGCCAACCTGATCAAACCAGGCTCCTTCAGATCCCCAAGGAATTCGAAAGTTAGAAAAATAAATCCATGATCATGTAGAGAGAGGGCCTGGATTCTTCTTTATGTAATTCTTTCGGATATTTGCCTGCACGTAAAAAAATTAAGTTTGCTGATGAGAGTGTTGCCAACCTGATCAAACCAGGCTCCTTCAGATCCCCAAGGAATTCGAAAGTTAGAAAAATAAATCCATGATCATGTAGAGAGAGGGCCTGGATTCTTCTTTATGTAATTCTTTCGGATATTTGCCTGCACGTAAAAAAATTAAGTTTGTTGATGACAGTGTTGCCAACCTGATTAAACCAGGCTCCTTCAGATCCCCAAGGAATTCGAAAGTTAGAAAAATAAATCCATGATCATGTAGAGAGAGGGCCTGGATTCTTCCTTTATGTAATTCTTTCGGATATTTGCCTGCACGTAAAAAAATTAAGTTTGCTGATGACAGTGTTGCCAACCTGATCAAAACAGGCTCCTTCAGATCCCCAAGGAATTCGAAAGTTAGAAAAATAAATCCATGATCATGTAGAGAGAGGGCCTGGATTCTTCTTTATGTAATTCTTTCGGATATTTGCCTGCACGTAAAAAAATTAAGTTTGCTGATGACAGTGTTGCCAACCTGATCAAAACAGGCTCCTTCAGATCCCCAAAGAAGTCGAGAGTTAGAGAAATAAATCCATGATCATGTAGAGAGAGGGCCTGGATTCTTCTTTATGTAATTCTTTCGGATATTTGCCTGCACGTAAAAAAATTAAGTTTGTTGATGACAGTGTTGCCAACCTGATTAAACCAGGCTCCTTCAGATCCCCAAGGAATTCGAAAGTTAGAAAAATAAATCCATGATCATGTAGAGAGAGGGCCTGGATTCTTCTTTATGTAATTCTTTCGGATATTTGCCTGCACGTAAAAAAAATCATGTTTGCTGATGACAGTGTTGCCAACCTGATCAAAACAGACTCCTTCAATAAGAGGGCGTGTTTTTTTATTCAGCATTTTGCTATGGTAGGTGTAGACAGTTATTTAAAAGATTGTATAGAAATCCATCTCTGTTTGATTATCATCGATTTAGACGATGTAAGAATGTAGTAATAAGTTCTCACTAAATTTCTACACAACTTAAATCGATTATAATCTAACAGAGATGATTTTCTATCTATACAATCTTTTAAACCACTGTCTACATTCACTGCAGCAAAATGCTGAATAAAAAGACGCCCTGAAATCCTTCATATTCCTTCAAATCTTCCTGTATTCGTGTATTTTAGGAATGTGTAGTAAAGAAATTCAAATTAATACTTTTATTACGAACAAGTAAAACGTACGAAATGAAGCAAAATAGAATATATTTTAGGAGTAGAGACAAAAATAAATTGTAACAAAAGTTATTTAATTTACGAATTCTTGGTATAAATCCTTCATATTGCAGAATTTCCTTCAAAGTTGGCAACACTGGATTATTAATTTCACTGAGGGTGGGTTTACAGAAAGCAAATGAAATATTTAATTTCGAATTGAACTAATTAATCACGATTAAGTTGCCATAAGAATTACATTACGAACTGTCAAATTAACAACGTCATTAAAATTTGATTGCAATTAAATTTTCTGTAAACTGGCCCTTAATGTATTACTTTTTAATTCGTTCAGTAATCGACGTTTCGCAGTTCGTTGACCACTCTCTCAAGTTTGTATAATAAGATACAGAAGGTTTTTGTTCTCGACAACGTTATTGCTCAAGTAAAAAAACATGAATTTTTATATTTTCTCTAATATGTACTTTAATTTACCTAATGAAAAATGTAAGTCAACGTTATTCCAAATGCTTTATAGCTTTGACATTAAAAATTAAGTATTCATGAATGTTATTTACAGAAAAACAATGCTTGAGTATTTTAAACTTTTTTAAAAATTAACTTCAGAAAACAAAAATAATAAAAATCAAATCAAGAAATAAAGTGCTCGAGGGGATTTTAAACTTTTCGGAAATGTAGACTTCAAAAAACTAAAACGTGTCGGGACACCTTGGTGTGTGCCAGGCTCAAAACTCTTTAATACTGAATCAAATTTCTATTCCAACAATTAGGCGACTGCTTCAAAGCGTGAAGACTTTTCTGCAGCTTCACAATTTTATTCGCATCTGACCATGGTCCATCGGGTAACTTGATCCATACATATGTCTTCTTTTAATTCACCATAAAGAAATGCCGTCTTGACATCAAACTGCGTCCATTCAAGATCCAAAGCTGCTGTCATGGCAAAGAGAACTCTGCAACTTTCGTACCACAGAAACATATGTTTCATGGAAGTCAACACCTTTGCGCTGAACGTAGCCTTTGGCCACTAACCTTGCCTTGAACCTATCAGCTTCTCCTGGTGTCTGCTTTAATTTAAAAATGAGATTCGTCTCAATCGCTTTTCGACCTTCTGGGAGTTCTTCGTCAACCCAGGTTTCGTTATGCCATCGTTCAAAAGGTGTCTTCGCTCAGTCCTCCTTCTTCTTCTTCACACAATACAGCATATTTTACTGCTTCAGATTAATTTGACATTTTTATTGTTAAATACAGCTTGATATTCATGTTCCACAGAAGAACTGATAGTACTTTCCCAGCTCAGGTACCCACCGAACATTATTCAGAGTTGCCTGCTCCCACTTTCCTTCTACAAAGATTTCAATTTTGATTATTCCACTAACTTTGACATTTACTTGATGGTTGTCTGCCGAAGTGATTTTCTCCTCTCCATTATCTTTTTTACCAATTTCGCTAAACATGGTTTTGTTGTGGCATATGTGTTGCCCCACTATTAGCAATCCAAACATGTTCTGTACGAGCTGCATTAGCTTCATCCGTCACACCTTTCTTCTTACTTCCAGAACTTTTCATATCTTCACAGTTTGTTTTCTTCTGAAAAATGTTTGGACATGGCCAAATTGATTACAGTTAAAACACCGTCCAGGAAAGTGTTTCTTAGTATCAAATGAATTTCCCAATATTCTGCATTCGCTCCCACTTTTCTTGTTGCCCTTCCATTGACTACTCTGGTTTGTCTTCTTAAACTTCGTCGCATTCATTGCGAGTACTTTTTCTTCGTGTTTCTGGAGACGTTCGTCGGCCGCTTTAAGCGCTTCCATTAGCTCTGACAGATTGGTCAAATCTGATTAAAAATTGATAAAGAAGGTTATCAATGTTTTATAAAAATAAATTATCTAACAATTGCTGAAGTGTTTATTTTTTTATTTTTATCTGGGAATATCAATAATCTACAAGTGTGCATAATTTTTTGCTATTTAATCACAATTTCATTGAACATTTTGCTCTCCACTACAGTTTGAACGTATTTTGCTCTCCGTCAAAATCATTATTTTTTATTTTCCCTGCATTCCAGCCAATTTTTTAAAAAATTTGTACCTGATTATGGATCTACAAGTCATGCAGAGCTTTTTATAAAGAATAGTTTTTTTTTTGTGAAATGTAAGATAAACTTTTTCTCCATTTGTATAAAACTTTTTGGGACACACTGTATTTTTTTCTACTAGCTTTTTTTGACTCCTCGTATCAAACATTTTGGTACAGTCTAAAAATATTCCTGTATAAAATGGCTTTGATTTAGTTAAAAAAATAAAATAAAATAATCGCTGTGAAAAACTATTTTTAAACTTTCCTAGAACCAGTATTATTTATTATTTTATCAAAACAATCTATAAAATTTATTTAAAATAACTTGATAATCTATACTTGCACTCAATCATGGCAGAGATATTTTATGGCCAAATTTAGCCTTTCATACTCTTTAAGGTGGCCACGACTCTATAGCAAATAAAATAATCTATTTTATTACTTACCTACTGAATATTTTATAAAGCTATTTGGTATTGTTCATTGTACATTTTAGAATAATAACAAATTTGTCAAATTGAATGGCTAAAAGTTACAGGCTTGTAAAAACACAAACTATAGTAGACTCATTCGCGTGCAAGTTTTTGTGTAAGTTATCGACTAATACATTAGAATGTGAATTGTTTTTATTTAACTGCCTTACTACAATCCCATGCTAAGGGTTTCCTCATTCAAGGAAGCGTCGAAGAAGAATACGGACCCTTTTGACCCGATTTGAGATCGACCCTTGTGTGGAAAAGCCAAAAGCGGAGCCTTAGCTGTTAAAGGTCAAAACATCACTGTCCACCCCTTTCCCCGTTGAAGTTGGACTCGACCGTCGACGATACGAACCAACAGGAGAGATCGTGACGTGACACCGTGAAGCTGTTTTGCGTAGTGACGTAATTGACAGCACTGGCCTCCTCCGCCGGATTGTTTCTCGATTGGTTTTTCCAACCTCACCTTGATAGCTGAATGTCCAAGGGTGGATTTGTTTACAAGGCCGGAAATATTTCGTTTTATTGTTTATTTTGTGTTGTATTAAACGCTGCGTAGCGTTATCGTAATTTTAATTGGAATAATTTTGAGTGCCCATTTACTTTTGCATTTTTCTGTAAATGAAAGGCGGATCTGTTTCTCGGTTAAAGTTTCAATTCTTTTGCTCAACTCATTGAGAGCTCCTCTGGGTTGTACAATTTATTTCTGTTTACTGTGTTTGAATTTTTAGGCAGCATCAAATAATAACAAGTGTGTTCGGCTGGTGATTTTTATTTATTTATTTTATTGTCCCTTTACTTTTGGAGTTACGTACCTTTTCTCCAAGTGTTGGAGATCTTAAATTGCCCTTTGACAATTTGCTGTCCTTCAGGTAGGAAGCAATTTATTTTAGATTTCCTTTTTTTTCATCGAATAATTTTTTCGTATTACATTAGTGCTTTTAGGAGTTTTCTTCTTTTTCGTTGTCTTTTGCTCCGTTCTTCTATTTTTATTTTTGTACGATTTTCTTTATCAGTCTTTGATTTTCGTTGAAGCGTCGTCGACGTTTTTTTTGTTTCGTATTTGTTTTTGTCCATTATATATTTTATTGTTCTTTATTTGAATTTTTTATTTATTGAATTTATTCTTCAATTTTTCTTTTACCCTAATGTCAAAATTAGCGTGCTAAATTTGAAATCACATTACCTTGTTACGTTGAATTTTAAATATGCGCATTTAGTTTGACTCAAAATGGCGGTAATTGCGGTATTTTATCTATCTAGGGACTTTAAAGTCAGCGGAATAAGAGCGCCATCTATTGAGAAAATCTTAACTTATTTTTGCAAAATAAAAACAAAACGGTTGAAGTGATGTTTTCTGAATTCATTGGATATATTCTGGAGATAAATAATTAGCGAAATAAAATCTCTACCTAAACACACGATTAATTTCACTTACGTAATCAGGCCGTAAGTAAGAAGGATTAGAGCGTCATCTACTGACAAAACTTTGAATTGCTTTTGTGAAATAAAAACAATACTATAGTTACGGTTAAAGTGATGTTTTCTGAATGAGTAGCGACAGCGAGTATTCTAGAGGCAATTAGCAAAATAGAATATCAAATTAAACTTGCACGCAGGTTTACCAAACATACGATTAATTTCACTTGCGTAATCAGTAAGATGGATAAGAGCGACATCTATTGAGAAAACTTTGAATCATTTTTGTAAAATATAAAGTTATGTTTTCTGAATTAATCGGGAGATTATGGCAGCCAGTGTTGGATATTATATTCTAGAGGTAATTAGCAAAATGAAGTCTCAAATGAAACTGACACCCAGGGCTATCAAAACATGATTTAGTTTCACTTACTTATAGCATTTTCGACTGACTGCACTAGTATGCACTCAGATTATATTCATCACGTATTATGAAATATATGAGGTTAAAAGTAAGATGCAAATACTCTGGGTGTAACCACACTGAGAAAAATAGGATCAAAGAATACGTTTATATTAACAAGAATTCCGAACATTTTATTCGGATTCGCGTTAAAAATCGACTCAGCGTACTACTGCAAAATTAACACTATGTGGTTTGTTGTTTAGAGTATCATTTCCTGTTATGATAAAATTACCGGAGTAATTAACAAAAAGTCAGACATGACATTCTATTACTTATTTATTCAGTATAATATTTCATTATATGGTTTATTATGTTAACAATACGTATTATGCAGAATGATAATTTTACATTCTTAAACTTAAACAGTTTCATTGTGCTAAGAATCATGATTAATTTAGAGTAAGATGGGTTTTATAACATGACAGCATTATACTTTTACATTATACTTTTATTTTAGCGATAGGAATGATGTTTTATCAAAATCGCAAAATTCCATTTTTCTCAGTGCAGTGCTGTTGAATCGAAAACGCTATTAATCAGTCCGTAAGTATGAAAGGGAAGAGCCGCCATCTATCGTGAAAACTTTTAATTATTTCTGTAAAATGAAAACAAAACAGTTTAAGTGATTAAATCTTCTGAATTAATAGGGGCGTTCCTCAAATGAAACTGGCACGCAGGGGTCCCAAAACTTACAATTAATTTCACTTACTTAATCAGTTTGTAAGTAAGATAGAAGTAAGAGAGATGAGCGCGCCATCTATTGAGAAAACTTTGAATTAATTTCGTTAAAAAAAAAACCGAAATAGTTGAAGTACTATTTTCTGAATTAATAGGGACATTTAGAAAGCCAATGTTGGATATAAACGTGAGTTGCTACTTGTTAGACTTGTGGAACGTCTCAGAATTAATCCAATTTAAAGTCTAAGGAAATTTTAAGCGTCCACCCTTTCACAAAAGATTCTATCCTGAAGAAAATCGGTGAAATAAAAATAGCAGAAGCAAGAAGCAAGACTGTGACCAATACTTTTAATTTAAAAATGAGTTTTGCTTTCGATGCGTAAGTAATAGTTCCTAAAGTGCCATCTACCATGAAATATTTGAATGACTTTTTTATAATGAAGGCAAAACAGGGCTTTCTTAGGGTACCTATATAAAGAGGGTAAAGACATAAGCGCCATTAACAGGCCAAAGTCAAATAAAAAGTGTAAAAATAATGAGCTTTTCCAATCTCCATTATTTTTTTCGATACTTAGAAATTAGG